>JBAMYA010051821.1:0-31964 GCA_037176975.1 Arrhamphus sclerolepis | reverse complement strand
TTCCTCATCTTCATCACCACGCCAAAACATTTTACAAAAGCAAAAGATTCAGATTTGCTGCAAGTAAATGATTGTTTGTAGCGAGTGGGCTGCTTGGCTGCATCTGGTGAGGCATAACGAAGTCTGTAGCTTATCAAAGCATCCTGGATGAAACATCAGAAGGCTGAGGCTTCGTTGCAGGCCACAAGTCCTCCAGCAGGATACTGATGCAAACTTTTTATTTATTTATTTTTTTAAATAGATGACTTGACTGGTTTTAAACGGTTCTCTTTGACTCTTTGAGCCCAAATCTTAATCCTGTTGAACACCTATGGTGAGATCGGAAGAAATGCAGTGAGGAGAAGGCACCTTTTAAACCAGAGACAGCGAGACCAGTCTGTACTGGAAAAGTGGGCCAAGACACCCGCTGGCAGATGCACAAGTCTCTTTGAGAGCCAGAGTTCTTGCTTGCTTGTTGGTGAAGGTTTTCCAAATGATGTGCAACAAAGTATTAAGTTAAGGGTGCCACCATTTTATTTCCGTGCTTTTTTCATTTCTTTAATTGTGTCAAATATTCAGCTGGATCAAAAAAATCTAACATGCAGTGTGATTTGTGTTCATCGGGGAATAAATGACCTTGTCAGTTTCAAGTTATTTCAGAGAGAAAGGTGCCAACACGTCTCTATATGTCTCTGTATATCTGTTGTTTTTATTCCCTGTTATCTTAATCTAAAGGGCTGTGTTTGTTCTGTCTGAAATTATGGACTGAGACAGAGTTTTATGTGCTTTCTGTTAATCTGCTTTGGTTGCAGTCTGTGTGCGTCTCTTATTGTGTCTCCCATTTTCACCCTCTGCCTCCCATAGCTGTGGTGAAGACCGAGTCTGACACGATGCCAGGACAAATCCCAGATCCCTCTGTGACAGCAGGCTCCTTGCCCAGCCTGGGGCCACTGGCTGGCATTTCAGCCACCACACTGACTGACAAGCTGAAATTTGGTGACTTCCAGGAGTTTGGGACAATGCTGTCACCTCTGCACTTCCTGGACAGTCTGGGGAAGAGACCTCTAGTCATCAAAACAGAGGTATTGGACCCGTGAACCCCAAACCTAATGTAATACACTCTTTGGGAGGACTTTTAACACTATTAAAATACAGATTTTTACTTTTAATGATGTGTAAAACACTCCCTAATATCGTATTTGATTTGCATGGAGAAAAAGCTCCCCTGTGGGGAAAGTTGTGTCTTAATCAAGAGCACCATCTAGTTGGCATTGCGGGAGATTTCACTGTCATTTAAAGGAGTACAGGAATCTTTTTATATTAATTATCTGGAGGAAATAGCGCTCAGCGGGACAGAAGAGGATTTTAACTTGGGTTTTAATAGATTACCTTTCACAATGAAAGACATTTATTTAAACATTTCCAAATGTTTTTTTTTTTTTTTGTGAATCCCCGGCTCTTATTTTACAGATTTCCATTTTGTGGCTTTCAGAAACTGATGTCCAAATTCAACTTTAACATTACTATTGCAAATTAACACAAGGCTAGTTTTTCCAGGATTACATTATTACCTGATACATAAATACACAGGACGTGTTGCGGTGCAGCAGGATGAGGATGTAATCAATGTGTTGGGTTTTTTTTTGTTCCCTGTGTTGTTCTGCAGAGAGATGAAGAGGAAGAGAGGAGGAAACGAAGGCGAGAGAAAAACAAAGTGGCTGCAGCGCGATGTCGGAACAAAAAGAAAGAGAGGACAGACTATCTCCAAAAGGTGAGACATAGTTACGGAAAATCCCTTTTGCATTAATAACTGTCAAAGCAACGTCCCGCTTCGTTCTTCTTGTAGGAATCGGAAAGACTAGAGATGTTGAACTCTGACCTTAAAGCCCAGATTGAGGAGTTGAAGCTGGAGCGGCAGCAGCTGATCCTCATGCTTAACCGCCATCGCCCCACCTGTATTGTTAGGACGGACAGTGTCAAAACCCCAGAGAGTGAGGTGAACCCTTTGCTGCAGCAGCTGGAGGCCAAGTGAAGGCACAAAGACTTTCTACAGTTTACGCTTGAGAAGACATAGCAGCACTTACGCTCAGGCCTTGGTTGTGGAACAAAACCACCCAATCCCTCCTGTTCTGAACCACAGAGCACCACGCTTTAAAGAGCGGATCCAGAGACACAGTTTTACTAGTTACATTCAATCTTATCTTTCTCTTGACTTCCCATTTGTTTGTACTCTTGACAATAAGAGCTCCACTCACAATATATAGTACACATTGCAGCTTTTGGGAAAATTAGGTTCCATACAATTACTTTGTGTTCTGGGTGGATTCATATGTTTTTTTTTCCCAACTTGAATAGTTAGTCAGCAAGGCTTCGCTTTACTATATTTCCATTATCTGAAATGTACTTCAGCTACGGGACAATGGTTATCTTTATTTCGGCCAGTTACGTCCATGTGACAAAAATTACTTTGATTATCTTGCATTTGCTGAAATGCAGCCAGGAAATCATTCAAATTTTAACTGAACTTTGATTCAGGTTGGGGGTGGGGGTGGGGGTAGAAATAATAGACACATGTAGTGAAATATTAGAAAATAACTACTGGAATGTGTTAGCCACTTCATATTGGTGATTTTTTTTTTTAAAGGATATAAAATAATAGAGATTTACCCTTTTTTATGAAGTATGCAGTTAAATCTACAGAAACACAAACCCTTTTAACACATAAATGTTCTGGTCACTTTGGGTCTCTCATTGGATTTGGTGGCAGAACAGCAGCACCTTTTTGACCTGTATTACTTTGTTTTGGCGCAGGCGTCAGTCATGTATTTGGAGTGTTTACATAATACTTTATTTTCTGTTACCATATTGTTACAGCCAGTTATGTTAATGTTTTTATACTTTTGTATATGATGTTATATAAGCATATAAGCTATCACAAAAATTGCATTTTATATTTCCTGAAGAAATAAATGTTTAGTTTCTTTTCTTTTTTTTAAAAACAAAGTGTTTCACTGTTGCATTTTCTGAACCGAAATATAAGGTAATCACTGCCACCTTGTGGCGAGTATCAGCATTACAGAAGAAACCACTTACACTTGCACACACGCGCGCCCTTTGGCTGAATTTCTATTATGGAGGAACTTTTCAAACTAAATAATTTTTTAAAATTTGTAATGCATTGCAACATATATACCTCTCCAACATCTTACTTGTCTTTAGATTAAAAGAGAGCACATATTAGTGAGTGGGCACTTCCTGTTCTTATCTGGAGTTTTTAATAGGCTATGAATGGTGAAAGAAGACGTAAAGGGTAAAAAAAGTCACAAGGGAAGAAAATGCCACTTCAGATGTGTTTCCGTATTCTTGTAAAGGCGCGGAGCTCCCCCAGCACAGTCCCTGTCATTTCCTATTTCAGCAGCTGGGAGGAGTAAAAGTCAGCCCGGCTCTTCTAGTCTGGAATAAAAGGGATTAAAACCCGACTATTGATGCAACTCCTGGAGAGCAGGTCAGTCTCGTGGAAAGAAGGAGGTTTTTGATAAGTCTTTGGTAATCTCCGTCCTGTGGTAGCCTAGAAAAGTGCAAAGGAAAGAAGTATTTCTGACAAGTCATTGATGTTTTGTTTTGTTTTCTTTTTTAAAGGCAGCATCACGTGGACCAAAGGTGATGCTTGATTTTTCTCATTCTTATCAGAAATTCTTTTAGGGGTATTGGGTATATTTTTTATTAAACGTCTCTCCAAGAGAGTAGAGTTGACAAACTGAAAATGGTAGAGAAGAAAACTGAGAATTTCACAGAGAAAAGTCCACATCTGGAAGTCAGGGGTCCAGATAGCACCAGCCAGGCTGAGCAGAGCGGCATCCCAAACGGCGGCAGCTCTGTGGTCACTACGCGGCTGTACAAGAAGCGCTGGTTGGTCGTGTTCCTGTTCAGCTCTTACTCTCTGAGCAACGCTTACCAATGGATCCAGTACGGGATCATCAGCAATATCTTTGTAAAGTTCTACAGCGTGAATGGCTTCGCCATAGACTGGCTGTCCATGGTCTACATGCTCGCCTACATCCCCTTCATTTTCCCGGCCACCTGGATCCTGGACAAGAAAGGACTGCGATTCACTGCGCTCCTGGCCAATGCGCTAAACTGCGCAGGGACATGGATAAAGGTGGCCAGCGCCAGTCCCAGCCTTTTCTGGGTGACCATGCTTGGACAGCTTACAAGTTCCCTTGCTCAGATCTTCATCCTCGGGATGCCCTCCAGTCTGGCGTCCACCTGGTTCGGAACAAACGAGGTGTCCACCGCCTGCTCCATTGGAGTTTTTGGAAACCAGGTGAGTGGATGCCACATTTGTTTTGAGTGATTTGTGCTCCTCACATGAAATAATGTAAAGCTTTTCAGCTTGCAGTGCGACCAAAAAGCATCCTTGCAAACAATCATTGAAGTAGAAGTAGAATAACTGCATCTCATATCTCTCATCTTTTGTCGGAAACAGCACTACACACCACAGAATTGTGTTCATTTATATATGTGTGTGTTATGTATGTATGTATGTATGTATATATTTATGTATAAAACATGTATTTTTTAAAAGCTTATTTATTCAAGTTCTTCTGTGTATGTTGATTTTGATTGTTTGCTTTGATTGCTGGCTTAAAACGTGTGTTTGCACAGATGTGGAGTGAAACTAGCATCCTGTTAGAATTCCTCTGAAGTTTTAAACAAATCAACAGTAAACTGACACTAACTTAATATCACAGTGCATGGTGTAAGGCACCAGAGTTATTATGGTTAACACAACTAAGACTAAAACTGAAAAAGTCATTTAGTCAAATAAAATAAAATAAAAAATAATTTTTTTGTTTTTTTAAGAAAACTAAATAAAAACTAAAATGAACAATGTAAATATAAAAAAAAACCTAACTGAAACTATAGAATTATGGGTAAAATTAATTTAGTTTTGGTTTTCTATCCCTCCTAGAAGTGAGCAGGTCAGGCCAAAATCTCATGAATTCTCCATCAAGTGAAAAAACTAAATACATGGATGAGGTCCACACTGGATTTCTGGAGGTTAGGGAAGATATTTATCCCAAAACTGCCTCAGTAGCTTTAGATTTAGTGCTCCTACCTCCCAGGATTTTGTTGAGCATATTTTCTCTGTGTGTCCTGCGGTCATCTGGTCTGAGAAATCAGGATACAACTTCTCTTTAACAACGTGTTTTCCTGAAGATGAATAAGAAAATACTTGATGATGATCTATAGAGGGAGTGGTACAGGTGCTTTTGTGTGATCAATGTGCATGTGTTTGTTATATTCACGATGAAGACACACACTGATCTCCCCATAACTCTTACTTAATTTTGAGTTTTTCAAGGTTGATTCTTAAGCCAATATCTCATCAAGCCAAGAATGTTGTCTTCAAAATTAAATAGAAATGTTGCCTTTAAGAAAAAAAAAAAATTTATGTTTGATGACATCCATTGTTTTCACACTGCATTCTGGCTATCAGTGCCTTTTAACCTTTGACACTACATTTTTCTTTATTTAAATAAAGAATAAAGGATTTTTTGTCCTGTATGGCGTTGTTGCTAGGTTACATTCTTTCATGCCAGAGTTTTTTGTCAACGCCTCAAAAAACTAAAACGATACTAAGACGAAACTGAAACTAACCAATTTTCAAAACTAAAAGTAAATTAAAACTACAAATGTGCTTGTTAAACTAACGAAGACTAAACTAAACTGAAAAATGAAATATCAATTAAACTATTAAACTAACTATTAATTTTTTTTTATAGTTTATTATAACTGTAAGGCACAGAGGCAGACAGCTGCTTGTGCGTGTTTCTTGTGTTTGAGAGTTCATGCATGTGGTAAGGCTTATCTGCATAATTCACAGAGCCTGCTTACCTTGAAAAAGCTTATCAGGGTTCATGGATTTTTCCTTTGGGTACATTTCAAATGGATTTGTTCGCACATTGTCCCTTATTCTCCATTTAGAAATTCTGAAAGTCAAGCAGCTGCAGCACAGTGCCTGTTAGGCATTCAAGTATAGATGCACTTGTCCTCAGTTATACTTTTACTCTTGGTAGTATGCCTGTGGGGGTAGCTCGTTTGAAATGTTTTTATATAAGCATATAGTAAAAGGGTCGGGACTTCCCAAATGGCCACAAAGTAACAAGACAGAGGAATCTGAAGATGAATGGGACTAGAATGTCTCCTCAGATTTAGTCAAATGCTATGAAGTTGAACTGCATTGTACAGATGGGAAATGAAGCACAAAGCACAATGTGTAAGCTAACCAGGAATTTTTGAATTTAAAGAAGTAAATTGACACAATTCTGACCTGTGATGAGGTTGGCTTTTACTCTCCGGAAAGAAAACATGGCAACAGAAATCAAAAACCTAGAACTCAGGACAACTGCAGACAGTGAAGGTCTGGAAAAGCATTGTTCAGAAGGAAAAACATCCACTGGTGATATCCGCATACTTCATGTTGCAAAGGACTATTGCCCATATAATGAAAAGCTCCTTTTTATGCATGTTTATGTCCACTAATCCATTTACAGCTGAGCCTCTGACTAAGAGCTTTCAACATTATAAACAGATTTGATTCCCTGTAACAGTGTAATAGTCTGTATACGTGTCTGTCTATCTATCTGTCTGTCTGTCTGTCTGTCTGTCTGTCTCTCTGTCTGTCTGTCTGTCTGTTTACACAGTGTATACAAGTGTGTGTGTGTAGTTTCCAAATATCCCTGGACCTAAGTGTAAATAATAATATTTTAAAAAGTCACTTTTTGTGTTTGAGAGCATATATTTGGTGTCTGAAATGACTACCTACACAAAAACTCTGACATACATGTTACAACACAACTCTTTCAACTTGATTGGAGCAGTTCCAGTGTGTTGTTCATGATATGCAAAAAAGAAAAGAAGAAAAAAAGAAGAAAAAAACTGACGTCAGGCAGAGATCAGAGTGGAATTTTCGACCCTCCCCATTTAATCTCCACTATAGATCAGATTTGCTGCTTCTCTGAGGCTGGTATCACAAAGCGGTTGCGCTACTTCAAAAACAGGCACACCCCGTGGATGAGGGAGTTGATCTGAGTGGCTCACAGAAAGCAGATCACATTTGCTAGTAAAGCTCATTCAGAAGCAATGGCAACACAATAACATAAACATTAATCTCTGCAATTTAATTTTGCCCGATGTTAAATTAAAAAAGGGCTCGCTGACATTTTGCAGAGAAACTTTTGCATGTTCCATCTTGCAACATACAGAAATATATATATTGTCCATTCACATGTATAGGGACTTGACTCTATTGGCTGTGGTGGGTCATCCTATGGGTCTGGTGGCATCATTGCTGGGGGTGGTTTGGGTTTGCTGGGGTGGGTAGTGGCGGGGTTTGCCGTGGATATCCCTGCCCCCATGTTGTACCTCCGGTTCTGCTGCCTACTCTAGTTGTTATAGTATTGTCTACACCTGCTTATTCCTGTGCAGGGTCACGGGGTCTTTTGGAGACTTTCCCACCTCTCTTTGGGCAAAAGGCAGGGATACACCCTGGACAGGTTGCAAGTCCATCGCAGAGTTTTATTTGTTTTATTCTTTTTATGATATTAGTTGTATTTTCTGTAATTCTGAAAAGCTGCTTGGAAGTTAAGATTGGGCCGGTTTAGTGCATTTGTCATGATTTCACCTTTTCAGAAGCCTTCACATTTAATATCTTACAAGCTTCTCACTTCAAACCTTCAAGTCAAGACCATAATCTTAGACATATTTAAGTGACATACAGGCTATATAAATGAGGTGCATGTTAGCTGCCTAGCTACTTTATTTATCTCTAATGGGAAATTATAGTGTTGAACTAGCATAACAGTTTGCAGAAACAGTGTAAAATATATAAATAATAAACAACCTAGGTATAAAACAACTATTAAAAAACATACATATATACACATATACAAGTGAAAAAAGGAAAAATATGGGTGATACGGAAAATGGGTAAGATAACTGATTTAATATAATATAAGCTGTGGAAGTGCAAGAATGGAACATTTTCATGTGCAGGTGTGCTATAAAATGATATTATGGCTAACACCTTAAAAAATAATAATATAATAAAAACAATTTATATTTTTTTCAAGAAAAAATGGTATTATATAATCTCAAATAGTGGTATTCGTCATTAATTAAGACAAAGTATTGCTGAACTCTGGCCGTTGATTATTTTGGGAGACAGTCTTGATGGGAAATGACGTGTTCACTGTCGCCATCTTCTGCTCGTACAGCGCAATGTTTCAGGTTACTTTAAGGTTTACTTCTTTGTATTCATGCTGCCCGACGTTCAGGTATGACAAATCCTACACGTATTCAGCATGTACTTAAGCAGTTTATTTTACTTTATTCCCCGTGTTTAAATCTGTTATCAAATAATAAAGAAAGATGTATTTTGGTAAACGTATAGCTCATACTACGATGATGTCTTGTCAGTTACAGAAAGCCTTGTCGTGTTCAGGGAAGAGCATAAACGGCTTGATATGTAGCTGTATGGTCCTAAAATTGTTTTACGACTGGTCGATGAGTTACGTCTAGCGTTTTATTGCGCGGTGTGTGTGTGTGATTTTTTTAAAACAAGTAGACGTAAATACACTCCCAACGAGACAACGTCGTTTAAGTTGGTTGCCTTTTGACGAACGGTAAAACGTTAATGTGTCGTTAGTTGCTTTCATGTTCGTCGGACAGGATATTTCCTTGTGGACTAAACATGAAGTAGTTTGGGGGGTGTAGTTTGGATATAATGAGAGCGTGTTTTGGCTGATTCTTTGCCTCCATTCATGGCTGTCTCACACAGCGAGTAGTTATATTGGAGACGGTTATTACTGTCCTACAGCTCCTGGAAATTTCCAGTGTTTTTAAGCTGTTAAAGAAAATGACAGTAGACCCCCCAGATCCTCAACTTTCTCATTAATCCCCTAAAACGTTCTCTAAGATGATTGGACAGCTTCTATTGCTCATAAAAAAGGCTTAGAATTTGTAATAATTGTTATGCACTTACTAACATATCACTATATTGGCTTATGACTTGTAATATAATAGCCCAAATATCTAATATTCTAATATTCTTCTTATATCTTCATTTTCATTTTCATTATCACTTTGATGAGATTAGTGATGGATATTGATTAACTGCTAAGCCCATCAAGTCACATTTTTCTTTTTTTAAATGGGACATTGTGAGAATTTGGAAGCAGGTTTTATTATTTTTCATATTATATAACTGATCAATGTTTGAGTGATTCATTCAAGGCATTTCATTTATTGAGGGGGAAAAAAATCAGAGCCAAATTCCCATGATCTCTAATTCCCATGAAACCATTAACACAAAATATCAGTCATCACATATCCCTGTTTCAAGGCACCAATGCTCAACCTTTAAGGTTTTTTTTTTTTTTTGTTGCCATTAGTTACCGTTTAGTCATGCACAGTGACGTGTAAGTATTAATGAGAGCATATTCAGTTTAGGCTCTACCAAAACAAATATAATTCAACTGGGAAACCATCACGTGAAGCCCCATTGCTACAGTAGTCTATGTTTGCTCCTTGAACTGTCTGCACTTGCTGACCTCACCTAACCATTTACAGTGGCATGCAACAGTCTTGACCCTGCAGGTCATTATTTCTATTAGTGCAATGATATAAATAACTACAAATGAAAGCTTGGGTGTTTGTTTTTTTTTCATAGCAAGATGGATGTCAGCCTGGGGTAGAAGTTATTAGCTTTTTGTCTTTATTTTTTTGTTTGTTTGTTTGTTTTTACAGACTGCTCCATGTGAAATATTCCCTCTACACTAGCTAAGACCTGGAACTTGGAGATGAAAATCACGTCACACCTATGTTGCTCATGTTTCATTTGCAAGTTGGAGGATATGTGAGATTTGGTCACGACCAGCTTATCTGTTATAAGCAAAACATGTTGATAACAACACATGTTGCTGTATTTTACCAATAGAACACCATAGGAATAACTGAGAACTCAGAAATGTTGATGTCTGAGTTCAAAGCAAGCACAGAAATATATAATTTTCTTGAATTTCTTCATGCTTCATTCTTTTACATTTGCTCATTTTGCTTAAAAGTCCAGTTCATCTTCTTCACTACACAGGACACGTATGTTAGATGCATCTAGCTTGGCTGGCTTAGATATTAGCAAACTCTTTGCTGGGAAATCTTTGTAAAGAGCCAAGGAATAGTTTACCTTGGTATGTTTGTACAGGTCTTTCTGCACAGTAGAGCAGCGCCCCACCCCTGAAGGCTCTGCTAAAGCTTTTTGCAGTGTTTGCACTCAAGCACAAGTTTTTATATTGCTTTATAGGAATTAAGTTCATCTGACCAGTCATCTTAGCTGCATTCCTTATTATTCTCTAAATGTTGTAATGCTTATTCCTTAAAGCCCTGTAATGCATAGTGGGCATCAAATATGCCAATTGCTGAGAGCTGCTGTGAGTCATTAGGACAAGGCTTGAAGAGTGAACTTTAATAAATCTTTAGATTTGCATTTGCTTCACCTCACTAAGTCCAACAAGCTAACTGTGATGTGAGAGATTGGTGAAAGTCACATAAAAGCTCGAATTTCTGTAGGTACTTTCTTTTGTGCACCTATTTTTTCTGCTAAATATGCAAGACACAACCTAAAGGCTGGTTTATGCTTCTCCGACTCATTTCTGAGACACGCAGTTGGATTGACGAAGACGTGAACTGATCATGCTTCTCCGTTGCTCGGAGAGTGTTGTAAAGCAATTCACCACCTGGACAATAGTAGCTTTTTTCCCCCCGTAAACTAGCCTGCCTTCCCCTCTGTGGTCGTCGTTGGATAAATAAACAATGAACAGCCACAGACCTGACGCGCTTTCTGAAACGAACCCAGAAAGCGGGTCATGTAGAAACTCACGAGTGTGTTGGACCTCCTTTCTGAAATGGACCCCAGGGAAGAATGGAGGCCAAGAGAGAGTGACTGGTGATGAAGCTGGAAATGATTAACACTGAACAGAAAATGCTGCATAGAAACTCTGCTGGGTTCCGTTTCAGAAAGTGACTTATTGAGAAAAAGTCAGCAGTGATCTGAATGAAAAGAGACCTGGTTCCTGCTCCACCTAGTCGGCTGTTCTGATAAACGCTGCATCAAGTCAATATAGCGGCGGCTAAATTAAAAAAGGTTGAACCAGCTCGGTTCCCCGCGACTCATCACTGCTGTTCACAGCCACACAAACGCAGTCAGATTAACCCACTTCCCCAAGCTTTATTTCTGAAATTACTCTGCGTGTCTTCGAAGTGACGCTGTCGGAGGAGCATAAACCAGCCTTAATACACATCTATTGCCCTTAAAATGTAAAAGAAAACCTTTAAACTTTAATCTTTAACACTATGCCATTTGAGATGGATCTGAGCATGTAGTGATACCCGGTAGCACAAGTTCCACTTTTTAACCAGCCAGACCTTCCACTTAAACTGAAACCATGGAAGCCACAAAAAACAGGAAAGACAAGCTCTGGAGCTGGATGTTATGTTACATTACTGCTAAAATGTGGCACATGATCAAATTGAAACTTGCCAGTAACAGAGACAGTTGCATGCTACTGTATCCCAATGTGATACTTCTCAATAGTTTATACAGGGAATTTACAAATGCATTTTTATCTTAACTATCCTATATTCTAAAAATGTTGGGATGCTGTGGAAAATTTAAATAGAAGCAGAATGCAGTGATATTAAATTTTGCCATATTTTATTCCCAATAGAACATAAAAAACACATGTTGAAACTGAGACATTTCACCTTTTCATGGAAAATAATAGCTCATTTTGACTTTGATGACAGTAAGACATCTCAAAAAAGTTGGAATGGGCAAACAAAAGGCTGGAAAAGTAATTTGCGCATTTGCCAAAAAATTAGGTCAACTGGCAACAGGTCATTAACAGGTATAAATTAGCCAAAGGTGAAAACTGGGTGCTTGTGATCTTCAGGACTTTAGGCAACACTGCATTAAAAACAGACATGATTCTCTACTGAACATCATTGCATGGACTCAGGTTCCTGCATCAGACTAGAAATTTCTCTCCAAAAACTCCAGACACTGGTCTCCTCACTTCCCATGTGTTTACAGACAGTTGTTAAAAGGAGTGGGGATGCTGCTGAATGGTAAACATCGCCCTGTTTTTGAGACGTGTTGCTGCCATCAAAGTCAAAATGAGCTAATATTTTCCATGAAATGGTAAAATGCCTGATATGTGCTTTACATTCTGCTGGGTATAAAAGATGAGTTTATGAGATTTGAAATTCATTGAATTTTGTTTTTTATTTTTACGTTTTACACAGTGTTCCAACTTTTTGGAACAGGGGTTGAAATGCTCCAGATAGTTGATGTAATTGAAAGTGAATGGGTTTGAGGAAATCCAATTTAAGAACCAGAAACACTCCACTCTAAAAACTGCCCTTAAAAAAGGGACTCATTGTCACCTCCTGTTTGTGTGCATAGTCACACTTCCCCAACGTGACCACTGGAGGCATTTGCACAGTTAATTATTTAACTGTCTCTCTATATGTTTCCCATGTATTGATGAAGTGGGACATGTATTTTGTGGCAAGTGCATATATGCAAGTGCAAAAGACTACAAGTAGCACATTACAACTTTTACTAGCAATGTATTTTAGCTTATCACGTTCACACCAGGCCTTTTTTTAGGATTTAAATAGTTTGTCAGTCACTTCAGTTACTTTAACCCCGATGGACTTTACCTCTCATGTACAAACTTGAGTTGCATGTGTGTCATGTGCCTAACTTTAGCAATAAAATCAAGCTCCTACCACATTCCTACATGTGTAATGGTGACTACGTGATATTATGCTATACTCCGGCCTCAGCTGGGAGGAGGAGTTTAACATGAGACGTAAAACTAACAAAAGTAAAAATGTGATTCAAGAAGTGTTAAAGACGAGAGCTGGGAGGGAAACTCAGACACTGACAGACTCAGCCAGGTATGTAACTGCTGACTGAGATCAGAGCCTTCCAACATTGCTCATTATATTTAAACTGAACCCCAAATCAAGCCTCGCTTAATCAGCAGGACTAATTGGTGGTAATCACCACTGTGGGCTCAGCGTGTGGGCTTGTTTATGATTAGCTTGAAGGAAATGCCTGCTGTGTGCTGTCACGGTATTTATAGTAAGCACAGGTGAAGACATTTTTCCTCTTCCCTCCAGCTCTTAAATGCCGCACAAGTCCAAAGGGAAACAGGAGCTTCAGTGAAGGCAGCATGAGTTTTAGTGGTGAACGCTCTCCCCAGTGGATGGACGGCCTTGGCAATATCAGGGGCAATGGCTGCTCTCCGACAGGGACAGAGAAAGCTCATTTTGGAGACTACAAACATCATGCATGTTTGGGAGACAGCAGCGACTCCTTGGACCATTCAGTTGTGGAAACAGCTCACCTCTTCCCTTTGATGGAAACCAAACTGTACAAGCGGAGATGGGCGATGTTGTTCCTCTTCAGCATCTATTCCATGAGCAACGCATTCATGTGGCTGCAGTACGGCATCATCAGCAATATCTTCATGCGTTTCTATAGCATTGACACTCTGGCCATTGACTGGCTGTCTATGATCTACTTCCTCACCTACATCCCTCTCATTGGGCCTGTCATGTGGCTGCTCGACAATCGGGGCCTCAGAGATGTTGTGGTGGTGGGATCCGCGTTCAACTGCATTGGGGCTTGGATCAAGACGGGCACAGCTGAGCCTAACATGTTTGCCATGACCTTCTTCGGACAGTTTGTGTGTTCAGTGGCCACAGTTTATATCCTGGGCATCCCATCCAGACTTGCATCCCTGTGGTTTGGGCAGCAGGAGGTATCAACCGCCTGCTCCATTGGCGTTCTGGGAAATCAGGTGTGTCTTTGTTTACATACTGGGTTGACAGATTTCTTTGGCATTGACTTTGCACTTTTCATACTGTCGGTATGCATGTCTGTGTTGTTGTGAGAGTGGCAGAAACCTCCATGACCTTCAACACTCTTTGCAATATATTTGTGGCACGTCAGCTTCTAGTGGCTTGATTTGTGACTGAGTCTCTCTGCTCCTGTTTCCAGCTCTCTTGCTGAGTACACCAGCTTGACAAAGTCAGTCGTCTCCTCCCCTGTTAGGGAAAACATATAACCAATATCCACTTGTGAAAAAAAAAAAAACAGAAGAAGAGATTTTACAATAAAAGCAGAATCAAGGACAATACATGCTTACATTGTTAGTTTCACTTATGTTGAATTACCTTAGAATTTCTCTCTTTCTCGTCATGTGGTGTATGGGAAGTTGAGTAATAAAGTAGATTTTACTTTGTTGTGAACTTTGAAAGTATTAGCTCATAGTTTACTTTTAGCTTCCTTTATAAATGCTCACAATAAAAAGTATGCTAAAGTAAGCTGTTCAGATTATCTTATCCAAGAATGTCTAACTTGAGTGTAAATTATGCCTATGCATAATAAAACGAGCAGCCATATCTACTTCATTTTGAATTTCTTGTCCACATAGTGTACACAAGCAACAGGTGTGTGACAGAGACACTTCCATACATGAAGGCAGGAAAGCCGGATAGAATAGGATTGGAGCTGGAATTTCACTAAAACAAAGGGGGATACGGGTATTGTGTAACTGTTCAAAGCGATGTTGTTTATGTTTGTTTGTATGTGGTTTGTTTTCACCAGCCAGGGGAAATTGCTGGGGATGGCGGGTGACTTCCACCCCTTGAACCGTCTGCTACTCAACACGCGCCCACGGCTTGGGTAAATTAAATGTACAATGGGATTATATTAAGAATTCTGTGTTCATGGCACAATAGACTGGATCGCTTATTTGCCTTTTAACTTTTAATAAAAACACCAGAAAATATCACTTTCTTGATCATTTGGAAACCAAAGTAATGGTAAACCATAGCAGATGATGTTTCTAGTCTCCTTGACTTCATTTATAACATTTATCAGGAATTCCAGTTAGTGTACGACCCCAAATCACTAAAGGTTGGATGGTATGGGAAATACAAATAAATAATTCAGTTAATAAAAAGAGAAGACAATAACAGTAATTTATACATTTATTTGTATTTTTTGTCATATGAGCTCAAGATATTTCATGTTTATGTTTTAAATAGGTTATGTCAATAGGTGCTTGTAATGATTTGGTACAAAAATACGATAGAAAATATGGTCGAGGATCTTCACTTTGTCAACAGATGCTTTAGCAGATCATTGAAATCGTTAAAAACAATGGTTATGAAAGACTTATTGAAAGGGATTTGCATATTTGTCCTTCAACAGGACTAAATTAAATCCATAAATGATACAAAGAATGTGAACAGTTGCAGTACACTGAGTATGACAATACACAGTACGTTCCAGATTGTTAGCAAACTGGCAAAAAAATTAAGAAGTGAAATGTGCAGGCTCACATCTCTCCACATATTGTGCATTCTGTACATGTTAATTTTTATTTTCTTCTGTATTGCTCCTATCATCTTCTTCCAGTAATTTTGGGTTCAAATCTGGGGCAGGAACTGTGGAGCATGTGCAGAGCACATAGGCCAGTTCCTGTCGTCTTGGAACCAAGTGCCAACTTGGGCCAATCTGGAAAATCCCAAAATTACAATTCCTCAACTGACCACTAGTAATTTCAAGTTGCAGTACTTGAAACAACAATGTTTGGACAGTTTTGTTCAAAATGAATGTAAAGTTATATTGACTATTATCCTGGGTTAACATAATCCAAGCCAGGTAAGCAAACTCTTAACTGGTGGGTGGGCATGTTCCAACTAGTTTCTCAGCCCTGCTCACTATTTTGCAGCATACCGCCACACAGTACGAGGAAATAGAGACTTCAGAAGCCCTATGTAGAAAAACTTTGGGTGACGTCACGAGGGTTTGCAGTATTTTTATTTTTTGCATCTCTCATTTTTTGCATTTTTGCATTCCTCATATCATCCCAACTTTGTCTTATTTCAGTTTTACTGAAATTAGGGTGGTGCAAAAATGAATACACCCCCCAATAAAAACTATTACATCTAGTACTTTATATGGCCTCCATGATTTTTAATGACAGCATCAAGTCTTGTAGGCATGGAATGAACAAGTTGGTGACATTTTGCAACACCAATCTTTTTCCATTTTTTAGCAAGGACCTCTTTTTGTGACTTGATGCTGTATGGAGAGTGATGCTCAACTTGTCTCCTCAGAATTCCCCAGTAGGTGTTCGATTGGGTTCAGATCAGGAGACATACTTGGCCACTGAATCACTTTCACCCTGCTCTTCTTCAGAAATCCAACAGTGGCCTTAGATGTGTGTTTGGGTTCATTGTCATGCTGGAGAAGTGCACAATGACCTGTTGAGGTGTTAACTTCCATGGATGACCTGGACGTCTCTGTGAGATGGTTGCAGTTCAGACAGCATGAAATGGGAAGTGGTTTTGACACCTTTTTTTATTCAACTGTCCGCTGGACACCTGTGTAGTGACTAATTAGACTCAAGTTTGATTGTATTCTTGTTAAATTAAACATTTGTAATTTACAATTTAGCTTTGCTGAAGAGATTTTCAGTGGGATGTCCTCACTTTTGCACCATCGTAATTTGAGTGAAACAAAAAATGTATAATCTAAGTTATATTATTGACCTTACTTTCACATTATAAGTTAAACAGGTATATTAAACTTTGTCTTGTCAACATTTTGGAAATTGTTTTCATTGTGACATTGTTTAAAATGTTACTTTTCAAAGGGGATGTACTCATTTAAACTGAGCACCATATATATATGTGTGTGTATACATGTGTTTATGTATACGCCCACATATATGTGGGGTATTGATATTTATTTCAGATCAGACAAACATTATTCACAGTTTTCAAGCTAATGAACTAATGACTCCTGCACGCTGCCCTGTAGTGATACGTTTTTAATTCAACTACTGTCTATGATTGTGTGTGTAAACATAGATCATCAAAAGGCGCATGAGCCCTTCAATGCTTTTTAAAACTCGAGGCTCTGTTTTGACTTTATTTGAAGTGTGCTCTCTTTCACCTATGTTAGTCAAAGAACAGCATGCTGGTCATTGTCATGCTTGGTCTTGTTTTGTTCTTTTGTCCGGCTCCCTACCAGTGAAGATAAAAGGACACATTGTCGTTGATGTTTACTTTGCTCACCACGACACTTTGGCTTTGGTTCTGAACCAGATGCTTCCATGTTTTCGAGCTGAAGTAGTTTACATATCCCCATGAACATTCAGTTAGAGATCACTTTAAGAAAAGATGGCTTAGAAAGATCAAACCATCTGTGTGCCAACAGTAACTTCAAATTATTTAGCATATCTTTGACAAGATAGCAAGACTTGCTCTAAAATAAATATTATATATAACATTAAATTTTATCTTTGCTTTGAGTGTTTAACAGTGTTCAAACAAGATTATACTGAATTAAGCTTTGTCTTACATGATCATAAGAAGGTAAGTAAATGTTTATTAACACAGCTTATATTTGTTTTGTGACAGTGGAGGTTCTAGTGTGTAGGCAGTAAAACAGATAAAACCAATAAATCAGTGGGAACATTCTTGGGAGGATCGCGGGAGCTTGACATAACTTTGTGCTTGCAGGTATCAAACTCTCCACAGGTTTGTTTCTTTTGAAGGAGCATGTCTCTTCTCTCACCTTTCCTCTGGAGCATCAGGACCTCAGCTGGTGTCCCCCGTCAAATGTTCTTGAAGCTGAGGAAGTGGGGACTTCTCCTTTGGTATTCAAATAAGGAAGTTTTAGTTAGTTATCTTTTAGTATCAGTGAGAATTGTTACTGATCATAGACGTTTCGGGGTTGTGTTAGGATTTGAAAAGTCAAAAACTTTGATCTCATTTTATTTTCATGTCAGGTTCAAAGATCACTCCTTGTCCATGATCTGTACTGTTTAATATAGTTCCTGACATTTGTGAAAATTTGATAAAGGAGTTACAACTGTTGTTACAGCCATGCCAAACTATTCCTTTTAGAACTACTTTGACATGATTATTGTCATGGCAACACATCGATGAGCAGGTATTCTATCACTCATGGGTATCCAGCACTCAAATACCAGTCAGGGATCTAATTTTGCTCCTTTGCTCTTTTTTTTTTCCAATGCAGAATAATGAAGCACATTTAACTTTTTCTATAAGCTTTGGCTTTCTTAATCTTTTCTGAAACTATTTACTTCTTACTGCTTTTATGACCTAAATCTTTGTTGACCTGTGTACCTGTGAATGCATGTGTAGCTGCCAGCTTAAGCTTCAAGGTCTTTTTCTAATAATTTGTCTTTTGTCCACAGTTTGGTATTGCCATCGGGTTCCTGGTCCCACCCATCCTGGTGCCTAATGTGGACGATATGAATGAGCTGGCATATCACATCAGACTGATGTTCTATATCAGCGCGGGTGTGGCCACAGTCATTTTTGTCCTTGTAGCCATTGGTAAGTTTTTCGTTTTAGATGATTCTCAACACACATAACGTCTCTTAAGGGGGGGTAAGAGCTGTCAGGGTTTTGTATTCATGCAGTCCCGCTGCAAATCCTTTCTAAAATCACTTAACTTCCACAGCCACGACTGTCGCTTTGAGATGTTGATTCAATTGAAAACTCAAGAGCATGGCGGTCCATTTACTGCAGCTGCAGTAATTGCTGTAATTGTTGATGAGATGTGATTTGACATATTATGAAATAAAGCAAGAACTCAGGAAGTCATACAGTTACCTCTGTTGAATTTTATTTCCGCTTCCACCAAATAAAACATAATGACAGGAAGAGACAAAGTAGGCACCATTTAATAGCGTCTTTTTTTTTTTTAATCTGAGAAATAATGTGAAGTCTTTATATTTAAATATGAAGAAACCAAAAAAACCCACCTTTTTTCTTTTTTTCCTTTTTTTTTTTTAGCTTTTTCACAAATTCTCTTTATCTCTGTGACATTGTTACTCTTCAACCATGAGGGGGTTATGTCATTTAACTCCTTTTTAACCTTTAATGGTGTTATCAGTATTTAAAGCAGATAACAACATGTCGGCTTACCATGGAGCGTAGTCACAGCTATGTACCTCGAACGATCTCATGATGTCATATTATTACTTTGATTCTGCCTTGTTGTGTAGGAATTGTCTTTGAACCAAGAATTTCCCCTGGTTCTTTGACATTTGACATTCCAAGACGTTTAGGATTTAGTGACATCTAGTGACAAAGTTCCAGATTTCATCCAACCGATTAGCCCTTGTCTCATCATCACATTCCAGACACAGAGAAGGAAGGTTATGACCTCTAAGCCTAGGTCAATATTCATTTTGTTTTTGTTTGCATAAACGTTGCATAACTTTTAAGGCTAACTTTTTCATCTGCATAGCAGCTACACCATCTCTGGTATTTATTGTTTGTGTCACCACCAACTGCTAGTAGCTCACAGTGCCAAGTTTCCTTTTGTTTACTCGCCAAAAAGTTAGTTTATCATTTTAATTTATTTTATTCATATATTTCCAATTCACATTGTGTCATCTTTTGGATCAAATTCAGTATGGGTCCAATTCAGTACAGTCCACTTCAATCCAGTTATAATCCTATTTTATTTTGATAGAATCCAGTATATTGTGACTTTATTATAATTCATTTAAAGCAAATTCCATCCAGTTCATCCATCTTTTACGAATTCCTAAAAAAAGAAGCCACGCTAAAGAAACCAATAGATTATGTAGAGTCTAATATTAGATTCAATGTCCGTACATTGGAACATTCATGGAAGTGCAATTATAGCAGAGAGGCAAATAAAGGAAACAACTTCCTTTTAACTGGAAGACAGCTCCAGCAGAAGCAGGTCGGGGGAAGAACATCTGCCTTGGCATGTTGGGGGTCAGGGAAGACCACTGGTATCAAGTGTAACACTGAAATGGAGGAGGACGAGAATAGACATAAGTCCACTGTCTGAGGCCATAAGGTCGTTGGCAACTTTTACCAGTCTTGTTCGTTTCTGTGCAAATGGCCATGCAGTTGAATTCATGTAGAAAAGCATTATCAGTTTTTAAGACACTTCTTATGGATGTTGTCATGTAGGTGAATTTTATCTTCGTGTTTTTTTACGTTTGATTTACAACCAATGGCCTCTGAGTCACGAGTTTTATTGATGTGAATTTTATTTCCATTGAGAACTAATCTGTCATATCAGTTGATGCAGTATCTTAATGAGCGAGGCCACACAATAAATTCAGTAATGTTGTGATTGGTTCTCAGTCACTTGTTCTAAATGACACATTTTAGATTCACGGGACTTCCACTTGCTACCATTTTTAAAAAATGAAACATTTTAATAAGCCCAGTTAGGTTACACTTGTGTTATGAGAGAAGTAAGCAGAGCACTAATTTGTGAAGTTGCCAAGCTCAGTGTCATTAAATAACTCTGCTGACTGAAGACACACAAACTTTAAAATGATCTTTTTTTTTTGTTTTGAACTTTGAACTGAAGAAAAGGCTGAACAACAGTAATAGTTCTGTGGGTTGTATGTCCTGAGTAATGCACATGTGAGACCCCATGTAAAGTTCTCCATTGTTACATTAAAACACCAAGTTTGAGGAGCTGACAGGTATGGAGCTTTGGTCCTGTGTTCACAGCTGCTTCATGCACTGTTGCTGCAGAAATTAAAACAATCCTGTTAGATGGAATATTGTGGGGTTGAGAGTGTAAAAGAGCAAGGAAACATCCTGGAGGAAGCTCTTTTGTTTGTTTGGTGTTTCGTCGTGCAAGAATGTGGTGCTTTTATGTAGTATGGGGAACACTGGCATTCAGTTTGGAGAAGAATATGGCTGTGCTCACACCTGTAATTACAGAATGCATGGCGGCACCAGGTCTAAATAGACTATGTGCTTGGAACAAAAATACCTCTGGTGCAAACAATCAGATACAAGGGATGGAAAGATATTGTCTGTCTGCCAATGTGGACTGTCACATGACTCATTGATAAGTTCCTTTTTGGGTATGTCATTCCAGGAGCTGTCCTGTTTACTCTTGTTGCACAGAGTAATCAGGATTTTGTGATGTCTGGAGGGACCTCACCAGGTTTAAAGCTTTCGTAACAATTTAAAAAGTAGCTGAAATTGTTTTAGCCTTATTCTTTATAACAATTTTGTGTCTTTTAAAGTAATCCAAATCAACTTTTCAGTATAGAGATTTCTAGCTCCCTCCACAGGTGTCTGTTTGAGTATACCAGAGGAAAGCCAATGCAGACAGACCCAGCTGAACCAAGATCCTAACTTAGACGTTATCTTCACCACAGACTTAACAAAGACAAGCAGAAAAAACTTTCTGAAGGGTGGTTTTTAAAGCCCAATTGTGGGATCACTGGCCCTTTGCCCAACCATGGTTAATCCAACAATGGGATCACAGTTGGAACATGCCAACCTTACTTCAGTTACCTCATGCTAGCTGTTTTAGCTCAGCTTTTCTCATTACGACTTGTGTTTTAAATGAATTCTGATTCAATCCATCTAGCCATCTTTGTTTGGGATGTTATTCTGGTAATTACATCTGATCACCTAAACCCAAGCATGGGTTACTCTCTTTGGTCTGTGTTTCAAGACATGCGGTGTGGGTAGACAAAATCACCAAACATCTTTTTTTGCCTTTTACATTAGCTGATCCATGCCCTGATAGCACTACATTGTTATGGCCCATTGAGGAGAGTCTGCCCTGATGGTTTGGGGATGGAGGGCTCTAATCATTCCCTGTGGGGAGAGATGGTGCACTAAGCAAGAACTACATTGTTGTTCTCAACCGAGGCTTACAGTGCTTTTTGGTGTTATCTTGGCTATTTCTGCCCGCTGTTTGACATTTATGATTGGACAGTGAGACATAAGGATATCTAGACTGAGTTGACAATTGCGTTTAACCTATTTCAATACTTTTCAATAAAGAGTTTGCAGAATATGACGTTTATTTGTCAGTCTTGCTTTACATACAGTGTTCATCCAAGCATTAGAGCTTTTTTTTGCTTTTGAAAGAAGACAGTGATTCATCCTTTTTCCCTATCATCTTTTCTTTAGCTTTTGGTAGCCTGTAAAAAGATTGCTCCGACTATTTCACAAATCTTATTGTGCAATCAGTCACATACCAGTTCTTCCCCATTTTTTGATATTGTTCTTAAGTTTAGACGGTATTTAAGCCAATGCTGCCACTCATCTCTGTCTTTCTCCCACTCAGCGGGGCATAACCGCAGTGACTTACACTACTGTGACATGACATTTATACCCTCTATTGTCTAGTACCATTGTTGTAAATATTGTTGCTTCCTCCTCCAGCTTCTATTATGAAATAAATAATGAACCAGTGAGAAAACAAAGAACTTTAGTTATATAGCCTAATATCAATCAAACTCAAACTCACAGGACATGGAAAGCAAAAAGAAAATACGACTTACTAATCCAATAGCAGCAAGGCTAGGGTGCTATTCAACTCTCAGATCAGGCCAGCGAGTTTATGCCGGTCCAATACTGACTCGTGGATGGGATCTTGCTGATGGCGCTTTCTCTTTTGACAAAATCCGCTTCACTTTCTTCAATGTCTCTACCATGATGTTTGTTCTGATCATGTACGTTAGATAGCTTCATCTTATAGTTAGCATCTGGCTAACTCCACATAGTAAACACCATGACCGTGGTTGCCATGTCAGATTATTATAAGCAAGTTTGAGTTGCCTGTCTTTCTGTAAATTTGCTCACAAATATTGGTAGTTTGCTTGTCTGTTTTAGCAGACTGGACTGGAGATTTAATACTGATGCTGTCTACAAGAATGGACAGAGAAACAGCAGAACGCTCTTCACAATTTGCACTATAACCATTTAAACTGACTCTGAAGAAACATTGACTTCAACACTTAATTTACCTTTGGGGATTAACAAAGTATTAATGAATTAAATGGAATTGAATTGACTAGATCTCCACCAGCTGATAGAAGAATGCGTCTTGAAAACTGTGTTTATTGTGCAGTATTTCAGGAGAAACCAGATATTCCTCCGACCCAGTCCCAGGCTCAGGCCAGGAACAGCCGCCCTGATGAGTATTCCTACATTGCCTCCATCAAGAGGCTCCTTCACAACAAGCCCTTCATGCTCCTCATGATCAGCTACGGTTTGTCTCTCTTGACTTAATGTGTTTGTACTTCAACACAGATAATAACAGAACATGATCCAGAACATGATAGCTCCATATAATTTCACTTGCATGTTGATAGGAAGGTTCCTCAAAATAATACATTAGATAGAGACTTGAGACGTATTTGTGCCTCAACGTGCTTCTTTTTCAGGGTAGTGTCTTAATCACATCACTGTGACATACTTATCATTCCACTTGTATGTTTACTACCCATTTAGGATAGCAATACAGAGGCTAGAGGTCAAAGCAGATGTGTGACTGTGATTCAGAATCAGCTGTATTTTTATTTTTTTTCAATTTACAGCCTCATCAGCTACTGTACACATATACAGATGTGTCATAGACTTCCACTTCATCGATTATGTGTAATATTGATCAAAATTTTTATTTAAGATGTCACATTGTCTTCGCTCGAAGGTCACTATTTAATGATGGCAGTGGTAATTATTAACAGACAAGCATGCAAATGTACTTGAGTGTGTAATAAACAGCCTCTTTCTAAGGTCTTAGAGAGTTTGAAATTTTAATTTACTTTTTTACAGGATTTTCTTGCCAAACAAAAGAATTCATAAAGTTTTCTGCTTGTTGTCTCCAGGGCTCAACGTTGGTTGCTTTTACTCCCTTTCCACACTCTTGAACCGGATGATAATCGAACACTATCCTGTAAGTCCCCATGTGTGAGCTGGAAAACCTGCTTCTGCATTTTATTTCCAATCTTCTTGAGTCTTTTTTTTTAATATATATATATATTGTGACGCAAGTAGGAGGAGTTTGGAGGAGGAGATTTTGATTTGTTTTGGCAGAGGACAAAAATAATGGCTGCGTCATAGTGGTCACAGGTAGCTTATATGTTTTTTAAGTAATAAATGTTAATCATTTTCCTCTCAGGGTGAAGAGGTGAACGCCGGGAGAATCGGTCTGACCATTGTCATTGCTGGCATGGCAGGGTCCCTCATATGTGGCATTTGGCTGGATAAGACCAAAACATACAAGTAAGACCTTAAAGCTTTAGAAAAAGATTTTTCCGACTGATGTGTGTGAAAACATCAGAAAGCTTTGCTTTTAGACATTTAAAAGAAAACCTAGTGAAACAAGCAGCACATTTCAAACATGCTTTTGTTTTAATTTTTTAAAGTACTTTGTGTTGCAGAAGTGGTATGAAAAGTGCTACACAAAGTTTGATTGCTTTATTGATTGATTGATATTTCAAGGCGTCCCATTTTCTAATAAGATAGATGCTAAATCAAAGCATCTCTGAGAGTTGAAAAAAGATCACAAAGTACTTCCTCATGATTGCTAGTTTCTCTATAGATGTTAGAGCCGTGCACAGACAGAGATGCCGCTGACTTCATGTACTTCAGCGGAACAAAGTGCTCCGGTCTAATCGTCAGTCTTCAGGATATCAGTCACTCTCACTCTGCAGTGGTAGTTCACTTTAAAAGCAGACATCCGCGCATGAATGCTCTTTGAATGCTCCTCTTACAAAGAGACGTCCAAGTGCATTAAAGCTCGTGCTCATAGAAAGCACGAATAAGAATCCAGCGGAACTGAGTTTTACGTGTGATGTTCCTCTCTGCTTATCTGAACTGATATGTTGTATTGTGAAGCCACTTACACTTTGCACGAAACGGAAAAAAAATCAGTAATAGTGACAATATGTAATTGTCGAAGCTTTTGTTTGTGATTTGATCAGTTTGAAGAATACTTTGACTCACATTGTTCTACATAGTCACGACCTCCTGGTAGTTCCACCTTTTAAATGTAATAAAGGAAGTGTTGCTGCCTCCTGTGATGTGGCATACAGTCTATTACGACAAGTTAAAATCTTTAGTCCTCAAATTCCTTTACGTGACGATAAGATGCTCTGCTGTCTGGCCATTTTTTCTCAGGTTTTTGTTGTGGACCTTCACACTCCTGTTGTCTGTTGTTAGAAAGTCGACGGACTTTGTTATATTAACAAAAACATTTTTGAGCCCATTTTACGCATGACTTTACGAGAGACAGCTTCATCAGAGTAAACTTGTTTTTGCAGACAAGTGGCCTGCAGTAGCCCAGGAATGCTGTTTTGGTTTTATTGAGATTATAGCTAAGGTTGAGGATATCTGTGGGTGTCCATCTTCATTGTTGGTGATCGTTCGATCTGTCAAAGCACCATGATACAGTGCAAACAGGGCAAAAAAAAGACTGTGTTCCTTTTGGCGACATATATTTGCTTTATGAAAATGAATATCAAATCATCCAATTAAACAAATATAAATGGCTGAATGGATGTTGAAAATGTTTCTGCCCATGTGCGTTAACAAAAACGTCCATAAAAGATCAAAGGTTTTTTTTTTTTTGTTCTTATCCGCTTTGGCTGGCATGCAGCAAACTGAGCCTTGTCACAAGAGTCAGATTGTTTAAATGTAAGTGTCAAATCAGATGAAGGTTTAGGAGGTTTATTTTATGTACACTGTATCGGCAGCTCGGTATGTGTGAACACATGTGACGGATGATTGTTCTGTCACAGCACTTTTTATAATGATACTTTGCCCTTGTGTCCACAGACAGACCACCATCGTTGTTTACGTTCTTTCTCTGGTTGGGATGCTGGTTTACTCCTTCACCCTCAATCTGGGACACCTGTGGGTTGTGTTCATCACTGCTGGACTTTTAGGGTAAGTAACTTAATGAATGATGACCATCACTGAAATTAAGAAATTCAGAAATTATTCTCAAAACCTGGGGATTCAACAAACTCTGAATCAACTCAGGGTTGAGATGTTGAGTGGTGTCGGTTCATTCAGCTCTGAGTATGTTCACCGTCAACTAAGGCTGTGCACCGTGACTTTAAAAAGCCATCATTAGTGGAGCTCAATGCTGTGATTCACCATGGCAACGCCAGCTGAACAGAAGAGATCCTCCTACCTATTTTTTATTTTTTTGTAATAGAACTGGAGCTTTTATTAGAATGATATAGTGAATTTAAACATGTTTCTTTGGAAAAGTGACACAGTTGCAGCAGCAAAGGAAAGAGCGTTGGCATGGGAGAATTTGCAGAGCCAGTGAATGCATAGTTTAAATGTTTAATGACTGTTACTACATGAGTGACAAGTGGTGGAGTGTAGACATATTATACCTAACATTCACTGTCAGAGGGACTCCTTGTTGGGATGGATGATGGAAGAAAAACCTGTAAGCCAGTTGGAAGTTTGTGAAATTCTGGTGAAAATTGTCTTGTAAAGTAATGTAGACCTTGGGCTGTGATGAGCAGTACCACATGTGATGTTCGATTCTGAACAGCCTTGTGAGGCCTTGAATGCAAACATTCAGGTGAAGGTTGGTGGGGTTCATGCCAACTGACGTCCGACTTTGTCAAAACAAAATCAATGCTCTTTTAAGTTCCCAGTCCACATGCCTGGTCCATTCCGCTTCTGTTAGTTGCTGTAAGCTGATTATACCCCAAAACTGGTTTCCATACTTCTCTGCTTGGTTTGCAATTTCTAAGACAGACACGGATGCTTTACAGAGACACTTATCCTGCTATTTATATCTGTGGGGCTGTTTCTCAGTTAATCACATAATGAAGGTTTAAACTGGGGCAGAGCAGTCTCTTACATTTTAGCTTTGTTTTATTTATTTATTTTTTTAAACAGCGTTCTGCATGCATATTAGTGGTTAGTGCTATCATCTGGCAAAACCTTTTAGAGTTAGATATATATGTATGCATCTTAATGTTGGAGCAGATGTTTTTTGTGTGCTTAGGTGTGAGTGACAGTGAACATGTCTTTCACCAGCTTTCTTTGAAAGTGTGATCTAACATATTTATTAACACCTGAAACCGTGGTGTGTGGCAGTGTGTGTGTGGGACTCATGTAGGAGCTGTGTGTATTGTCTGTGTCAAAGAAGGAGATGAGGGGCAATGCCACCACAAAGGGGCATTGGCCAGAGAGGCACCTATGGTCTGGGGTAACCTCCCCACCACCACCACCTCCACCAACGGGAGGCCCAGCAGAGCACCCAGAAAACCAGAGACACAACAAGGCTGTTGCACCATCTGGTTAAAAACAAGTGGAGGGTGGATGGTCCTCCTTTGTTTGTGTATGAGTGTTTTTTTTTTTTTGGCATGGGATGGAGGAGCGAGGCAGGTCAGGGGGGGCAAAAAGCACATCTCACTCACAAGAGTTTCTGTCTGTCTGCAGCTTCTTCATGACAGGCTATCTACCTCTAGGCTTTGAGTTTGCTGTCGAGCTCACCTACCCTGAATCTGAGGGAACCTCATCTGGGCTGCTGAACTGTTCAGCTCAGGTCAGTTATTGTTTGCATGTTCAACTGTAGACTCACAGGCTGAACATACAAAAGAGAGCACAATTCACTTGGATTTGGAACTATGAACTCTTTTGTACGTCTCATTCTAGATCTTTGGAATAATTTTCACCATTGGTCAAGGGAAAATTATCGATAAATGGGGAACTTTAGCAGGAAACATCTTCCTGTGTATCTTTCTGCTCATAGGGACAGTAATGACAGGTAAGACATTGCCTTCAACACTTTTTCACAATATTTAAACCACAAGCTTAAGTTTAAATTCATACATCCTTTTTCCATGTATTCATGTGATGTTAAAAGAAACAAGCCAAAATCACGTGTATTGTGGGTTTTAGGTGTCTGTCATGGGTGAATTTCGCCCCCTACTGGACGAATCAGTAATTACAATTTGACAACGTTGCTGTTCAAGGAAAAAAGGCTTCAAAAGGGATAGTAGACAGTGTTTGGATTTAAAAAAAATGTCCTTGCTTTGTGGCCCTTTTTATATTTTATATATATATGTATATTTTATTTTGAAGAGAATAGTTTGTACTTTTGCTGTTTTATTGTCGTCAAAAAACATCCAGTTTAACAGTTAAATGGTTTGATGTTGATCACAGGATTCATCAAATCTGACCTCCGACGGCAGAAGGCCAACAAACAGGCTGAAGTTCAGACAGTGAGCGTAAGTACTTGTGTGTGTGTGTGTGTGTGTGTGTGCTGCATGATCTCAGATGTGGCATCTTCACACATCCCCTTGAAAGAGGAGGAGTGTTAGATCCCACTTTGAGTCCTGTGTGACTTTGGGTCCTGTGTGACTCTGCCCTGCTGCAGCTTGCTGCTGAATTCTTTGCTGCAGTCCCTCACGCTGCAGGTCCTGCTGCTGCAAGGGAAACTTTTAACTCTAGATTCACCAAAAACTACAGTTTTCACTCAGCTCTGCTTTGTGCAACAGCTCTCCTGCGCTAACAAACTTGGCTGTTTACATATTTTTACCATAAAACCTGAATTTCATTTCAATAGGCCTAATAATGCTTCCATGCGGGTGCGGTTGACAGCTGTCGAACATGTGTTTCACAGTTACTTGTAACTCAAAAAGTAGGTGAATTAATAATTATACTTATGTTTCATTAAGCTATTAACCTACCAGGTTAATTTGTTAATATTCACGGCATATTTTGACGAATCTCTTTAACTTATGTGACACAAATGAATGCAAACCAAGATACAAACCTCACTTTAATCCAGCTGCTCAAAATCACCCTTTTTTCACGTATGCCATTTTACACGAAGTCTTAATTCGGGCTGTGTGCTCTGCAGCTCACCTGTCGCCTTGTTTAAGGCAAACCGCTTTTCCTTCCCTTCCTTCTGCTCCTAATACACCAGCTGTAACAATAAACACGCAGCTGTTGCATTACTGAAAACACCAGTACTCCTGCACACTTAGGACTGGAAATAGTTTTTTCCTGTTATTCTAAATTTAAGATAAAAAAAAGAAAAGATTAAACCTCATGTGTAAGATTTTATGATAATTAGTTTGATACAGTTTCCTCGGTAAAGCTTGTCTAAGGATCGACCAGAGGTCTAGTGAACAGGCTGCAGGAAGTAGAGTTGAGTGTGCAGGAGTTTTGGGAGCTACTGGTGGAGGTGGTGCAGTGTGACAAGGAAGGCGGAGCAGGAGGTGCCCCTCAAGGCCCCTCGGAGTATTCATACCCCAGCTATGATTCCAGCCTACAGACTCGTTGTCATCGGTGCAGGACTACGGGGCCACAGCATCCAGCAGCCCCTGGCAACGGCAGCCTTGACATATACCCACAACATATCAAAAACCAAAACACATACCGGGCAAGGTAATGGCACACAACAGGAATACTACACCCACAGACAGATAATATGCAGAAGTAAAAGCATAAAATCAATGCCTTAAAAAAGAAAGAAAAGAGCTCTGAAGCACCCAAAAACATTCAAGAATCTATAAACTACATTGTGTTTTGACATCGTAGATGCAAAATTAAATGAAAGCACAGTTTTTGTAGCTACTTTAGGTGGTTTCAATTATGAATCTACTTGTGTTTTATAAATTATGTTTATTACGATGACAATAAGGTTTTCTACTTCTACTAATTATATGAAGTATAGTTTTCTCAAGGGCTATTATTGTGGAATTAAATATTGATCCTGTGATTTAAAGCTGCGCTAAACGTAGCCGATAATGAAACTGACATTTCAGGAAACTGCTTTGTAATCTTTTTTTTTTATTATTTAAATCAAATCAAGTTGATATTAGTGATATCTGATTAGTACTAACAGTGATATTTTGCACATTACATAGCAGTTTAAGGATTTTAATGATCTGATGGTGTTTCAAGACGTGTCCCACTTAAAGCCACTCTGTCCAGCAGTACCACTTCTACCACATGGAGACATGTCCATGTGGGGTGTGAACAAAAGAGTATCACTTGCTGGTGTTTATAGATCTGCTCTTATCGGGATACATCATGTTTTCACCGGTTCTCACACTGGGAGTTCAAAACTGAATAAAAACCAGTTTGCATCGTGATTCTAACAAATTTCGTAGCTGCGTTTGAAACGAGTCAGCATTTGACACTGATGATTGGTGTTTAGGATCGTTAAAGCTGCTTTCACAACAGCTGTTTTAAACAGAATTTAATAGCAGTGTTTGGATCTTTGTTTGAAACCTTTTTTTTTTAGATGTTTTAACACCAAATACAACATTTATAAAGTCAGACTGTAAAAAATTGAAACATAGTTTTTGGATGAGATGTGATGATGTCATGACGAGGCTCTGTGTGTGTGGAAAAGCAAACCAGTTCTTAGAAGGCTCTAGTACCACCAGTATGTTGAAAGGGGGCCTGAGTACTTTACATACACAGTTTTTTCACACAGCTGTAACTCGACCAAGGCTTCTCCTTCGGGTTAGAAGACGTGAAACACATTTCACCTTCCTTAACCGTACGGATGGACGGTGAAACAAGAAAGGAAGCCCATTTGGCTCCATTCAAGCCTTCGAGGATGACTGAGAGTCTACTCACCAATGTTTCCCCCAAGTGGTCAGAGTTGGTATTGCTACATAGTGGCTTTAAGTATTGTGCAGTATTATCTCTGTTCTGGGATCTGTTGTTTCTCTAGATGCTGTGATGAGTTGTGTCTTGACTTCTAATTGTCTGCCTTTGTCCATCCAGAAAAAGACAGCTGACATGGAAGCGGGCGCCTCTCCACCTGAAATGTTGAAGGAGGTGAAGTTATAAAAAAAAGGGCGTATGTATCCTTTGTAAAAAGAAAAAAAAAAAAAAAAACAGACGACAAAAAACACTGTATGCAGAATGGAAAGGAAAAATGTCGTACTAAAGCATCAACATGCAGAAAGAAGCACAAATGATTAAGTAAAAAGCTGTTGTCAACAGTGTTTGATCAGCGTTCTGTATGGACTCCAAGCTAATGAAATACACACTGGTATCCAAAGTGTAACTTTCAAACAAACCATTGTTGACATTGGAAATGCACTTGGAAACATCTTCGGTAAAGCTTTTTTTCTATTTCAAATACAATCCAGTTTTATGTTTGTTCTAAGTACAATTTCCATTTTAGTGACATACTACAATTTCTAACTGACTTTTGTTACAGAATTGCTACAGAATAGCTTTTTACCACCCTTTCTGACTAGTCTAAATGTATCCCATGTATTGAGCAATATTTAAATTGTATTTCTTAATATTGTACCAATATTGTGTGTGACTGAACTCAAGTCTTTACATTGTTGAAGGTTTTCATTTGAGTGTTCTGATTTTTAGAATATCCATGTTAAATGCAGTCGAAGAACTGTGAGGTGGTTCGGGTCATGTATCGCCTGTCTGCCATCCGAGATCCTCTGGAGGTTTTACTTCTGAATCCTGCTGATTATAAATGTGATTGATGCTGTGCATCTTAGTTTTGTCCTTATTTTACGCAAGTGACCTCGAAAAGAAGACACTTGTTAAACATCTGGAACACAAAGAATGTGAGCTCAGCACAGAATCTGGTGGAAGGATAGGGCAAATCAAATCTATTGTCATTTTGCACACAAAACTGTATTTAAGTATTTTTTTTTTCTTGTAAATTTGTTACTGACAAATGTTGTTTAGGGTGTGTAGCTTGTGTTCGTAAAGTTTTTTCCTTAACTGAGTTGTGGCGGTTTACATACATGATTACAATTGTTCTGTGATTGCGAGGAGTTCTAGTTGTACTGTACAATCATACAATGAGCAGAATTTACTACAGTCGTAAAGTTCTTCACAATTTGTATGTTGCAAACTGATTCAGACGTTAATAAATATTTTTGGATTCCACTGCGCATTGGGAGACTTTATATTGCGCTTTAAGTCGTGCTCAGAGACTTGAACCCTGATGTTTTCCAAGAAACATACACTAATATACACTAGAGGGAGACGTCCATGAAACACACACACACACAAAA
>JBAMYA010051789.1:0-31970 GCA_037176975.1 Arrhamphus sclerolepis | reverse complement strand
CTGATAATATTTGTGAATTTGAAACAAAGAAAATAAAAATAATCCATGCTGAAGGCCTCAGAAGGGACGTTGGATGGGCATTTCAAGATCATCACCCATTTCATGCGCACTGCTCTAATTATCAGACGTGTCGGTGTTAAGTATGTTTTAGGAATGATAACTGTTAAAATCTATGCATCTTTCTTTCCTCCCATGTGCTCAGTCTGGTGCAAATTGGTGGTGGTGCAAATTACGCTTAAACCTTGTAAGTTAGACCTGAATATCTCCTAAGTCTGCCACACTAAGTGAGTAATGTTGCCCATTTGTCATTGCAAAATGAGTCGTATTTAATTAGCGTTGCCGCTTTAGGAATTTCAGATTGAATAACTCTAGTGGATGTAGGTGGGGGATTTTTGTACATCGTAAATGGATTAAATTTAATTGAAATACTTGTGGTAGCCACAAGGATGCTGGTCATACTTTTACAAGGGAGTATATAGTTGGCTGTCTTACAAGGAGAGAACACGTATAATAGTGGACATTTATACAGTTTTCTTTTTCAACAATACATTTCACTACTTCTGTTCCTCCATCACTCATTTTCGTCTCATTTCCTCTTCTCCATCGTTACTGCTGACACTTCTCCTTTCAGAGAATCAACATCCTCCCTTTTCTCCAAAGTCATTTTCTTCCCGCACAGCCCAACAGCCAAGCCCTGGTTATAAACATTACATGTTACACATCACAGAACGTAAACCTAAAAACACTGGTGGAAAGCCCCACAATCAGCTGTTATAGTTTGACCCGTGTCCCTCTTTTCCTTTCCCTGCAGAAGATGAAGACCCTGGCCCAAAGACGGCAGTCAGCGCCGTCACTGGTCATCAGCAAAGCACTTACAAGATCAAGAAGCGCGTCCAGGTATGAGCAAATGCACCCTACGAGCTGCTTGTGTCGTAAAGAGCCGCAGTAGAGCTGCGGATGACCTGTAGCTCCTTAACGGAGCAGAGATTTCACAGAGATAAAGCTGCCATTGAGTTAGCTGAAACAGTTTGTTCCTTGTTCTGTATAAATGTTTGGACCTAGTATGGCATGCCTAATGAAACATTTATAAAGTCTGGATAAACAATGAAAAACCTTTTGGCTAGTTTGGAACTTGTTTGTTTAGTTGCAATGGAAGTCTGGCCCAACATTAATTTACTAATGGTAAAACACATCTTTCATTAAGACTCTTTCCGACTAACAGCAAACAGCTTAAAAATGCTCGCCCAGCCTTTGACATTTGCCATCGTAGGCTGCCATTTAATGGATGCATGCTTCGACTTTCAAACCTTTCATGTTTTTGTCACCGAGAGTTCCCAGGAAACACAGACAGCGCGGATCTAAGGCACTGATGGCTCAGAGATTAGTGGAAATAAAATTAAAGCTGCAGAAAGATTCACCAGACTGGTGTGAAAATCTGCATCTGACCTTAGAAGAACTGGAAGGTTGTGATTGCATATCTGAGGAGTAGAGTACCACATACAGATTATACGTCTTTAAAAGTTTCAGATGACTAAGTCCACAACTTGGATATTTGCACAAGATTCAGATGTTTTTCCCAGTTCGCCGGAGAGTTAAGAGGTTGGCCTTGGAGAATCGTTCACTTGGGGGTTTTAAGTGCTTACTTCTCCCAGAGCTATCAGCCTTTTCATCACCCCGTATCACTCAAATCCCTTCCTCTTCCTTTAACAGGGTCGGAAATAAGCCATTACAAACCCTTTTGGGGACAGTGTTTATTCATTAGAAAGTTGTTTGTCTCAAGTTTTACTCTTTGTTGTAGTCGGCTTTTGAGGAAACTCACCCGCAAAACTCTTTGAGTTTTAACAGTCCGATTTTTAAAAAAAATTTTTGGTAATTAGAAGTTCTCCAAAGACCCAGTCCCTGATGTGTTCAGCAAGTATGTATGTGGCAGCTTTTAGTGTTTGCGGGTAGGGAGATGTGGATGGGCAGGCGTGAAACGTGAAAGTCTTAACATTTAGACCAGCGCTGAAGGAAAAACCTCCAGACAGTTTCATGGGTCAGTTCAGATGGGGGGCGGGGGGTCTGTTTTTATGCATATTTGTGTCTGTGATGAGGAAAGTTGGTACAACGGTAAAGAGAGCGGGTAAGACAGGCAGTCAACTTAGTTAAAGACAAAAGAGTGTGACTGACAGAGCCATACAGTCTGCGTAGTTAGAGTAGATGTGGAGCCATGACTTGACGCTCTCAGCTGTCACCCTTAACCTTTCACACATCGGGAGGTGTGTGTGTTGGGAGGGGTGTGGGGGGGTGTGTGTGTGTTCATTAATGCGCATACGTGTGTGATCATGTGGTGCTACGCGGGGGGAGATGTCAAATTATCGTAGTTGGATGACTCAGTAGAGGGTTCATGATAATGGCTGCAAATTACATACAATATGTTCTTTTATTTAATTCTCTTTGGTAAAAACTCAGTTCTTGTCATGAGCAGAGTTTGGAAGCTGCAGTATGAACGTATTAATACCCTGAACATTAATGCAGTTAAAATGGATACGTCAGTAGCTGCACCAGTTTTTTGGCAGCGGTGTGATCCAAGTAAACCCCTCTGGCTCAGGACGGCACGTATTGAATATACTGTAACATTTATGGAATTTGAACTTTAACCAAGCAGCTTTTAAATGTTTGGGTAACTTTATACGGCCACAAACTGGTATTCTTGAACTGGAATCTGAACACTTTGAGATAAAGATCTTGTGTCAGATGTGCAACACTTGCCTCCAGTCGATCAAATGGTCACAAGAACTTTTTTTTTCTTCTCTCACATGAAAATATCTAATTGTGCAGACACTGCCGTCTTTCTTCTTATCGCTTTTCCTCCACTGTTATTTGGCGAGTGTCCTTGAGTGTGTGAAACTATTGGTGCACACGTGTAAATCCTCAGAGGATGCGAGGGAGGCTCCCTGTCACAACGGGGTATTTAGCACTTTGTTTTTTTCCATGCACACACTTGCACATCGACTCGTGCACGTGTTCAAGTGCAAAATGTAATGGGACCTATGATGTCTTTTTGCCTGCGTGCATTCACAAACGCATTAAAATCAGGTCGCCTGGAGCCTAATATATTTGTGTTATAAGCATATCGACTTGCACTTTTTTTTCTTTCCCTACATCGCTCCTTCTTTCTTTTGCACCCTTCGCTTTGCTCTCCTGATCAGGCGGAGAGGCGCTGAAGGGGTTTCTGAGTCTTGGCTCAGCAATTTACATCACCTCCTCCCACTTGCGCACGCAAGTTACACGTCATCCACGAGTATAACCTCATTCTCCAGCCTCTGGGCTGACAGCGCAGGATATTACAAGAGCGACCTGGAACACAAGTCCCGTCCTCCCGAGGGAATGTAATGCATACATCATGGAGGAAGGTGACTGCACCATATAGCATAAAAACATACTGCCTGACAGACTTGACCTCACGCTCTCCCTCTCTCTCCTCGCCGTGGCGTCACCGCCAAGTAATGATGATGGAAATGGAAAATGCACACATCTGTATGCTGTCAGCAGTCCAAGGCACTAATGCACGTGCAGTTAACTCATTTTTGAATGCAGACGCGCACTGCCATCTGTTCATCTTTTTATTATTGTATTTACTCAGATTACTGTTAATCTTACCATGAAACTTGAGTCCTAACTCGCTAAAAGCTTTCTGAAAAAAAAAAAACCCAAAACAATTCTGCTTAGGATGTCATGGATGACAGCTATTAGTCACTTTTGCTTTTCAGAGTGAAAAAAGTTTTCAGAGTTTCAGTAGTATGACATCATCCTCTCTCTCTGTGTGTGTGTGTGTGTGTGTTTCCTCAGGCTAAACGGAGGGTATTGTGTGATGAGGGATGAGAGTATAGTTTGCATATCTGGAAATGATCCTGTGTGCAGAGTGAGGGGAAGCGGGTGGAATCAGGAAGCAGATCGAGCACTTTTATTCTACATATCGGTTGTTTATGATTATTATCTACTGATGCTCTTTTTTATTTTTTAGAAACCTGTAGACCAGCACTACCTAGGTCAGCAGTTCCTCTAAATTCTACACATTATTTCACATTCACATTATTTAGTCATGTATCAGACATTGATCCGAAGCGACTTAACATTCAGGCTTCAATAGAGTATTCCACAGAACGCCGGGTCTTTTTCTCCTTTTCTTTTTTTAATCTATTGAAATAAAAATGGAACAGGCTGAGAAGGGACAAATGGGTGTGAAATGGCAAATTTCACTGTAAGTTTTGGCTCAAAGTCCTAAGTGACTTTAAAGCCAGCTTCACAGTACAGAAAAATCAACTTATTTATGTATTTTTGGAATTGTCAGCTTATTATCCTTAAACGAAAGGCGACGCTTCATCTGCATCCTCCAAGAAAACATTGAACTACAAAACTGTTGAGCTAGATTACAGCAGGAGTTGAATTCTTGAATGAACGTGAGTGAGCGTGGTCTTTGTCTGGCTGACTGTAGCTTTGCTGCAGGGCTGAATAAAAGCTGCCACTGTTGATTTACGAGACGGTACGGGCTGGTGTGTTTCGTGATATGACGTCTTCTTGAATGCGTGCGTTTCAAAAGGCTCTCACATTCGCAAGTTGTGAATTGCCGCTTGTCTGGTGAACCAAGTGAGATTACTTGTGATGCAGCCCTCCAGAATGCAGAAACACACAGACGCGCACAAAAAAAACCTCAGTGGGTGAGAGACAAAGGCGCAAATTTGTCCAGACTATCGCAGATGATCCTCTTTTACCGTTCACTTCTTCCTTGTTTGTTTTGGGTTGATGGCATGAAAATACAAAAGGTGATGGACTTCAGGCGGGAGATTTGGCCCTGGAGACAGATGAGCCCTACATGAACCGACGACGCAGATGTTATAGAAACATGGCTCATCTCAGGGTTATTCTAAGAACTCGGCAGATAGTTACACAAGTGTGTGTCATGTCTGTCCGCGGGGAGTCGGTCTGTTTCATTTGGGTCGACTGTTTGACGGCTGAGGTGATGCTTTAGAGTTGCGCAGCAGCAGTCCGCCCGTGTGCAGTAGGATGATGGATAATTCAATTCAGAAATGCTTTATTGATCCTCGAAGGGGGATTAATTACTGCAGTAGCTGTCATGATTTAGGCAGCAGGGAGTAAAATCTTGAATTCAAACTACACCTCCCTGGAAACGCCTGTTCAGAGTCTGGCTGCAGCGGATGTTAGACAAACATGATCTATAGTAGTTTTTAAAAGTTTGCAACACGTTTAAGATGTTGCATCATACTTCTAAGACTTTTTTGCAACACATGTTGGTATCTGACAAGTTTTGGAACATCTACAACCACAGGCATAAGGCTGTTACTTTTCTTTTTTTTTTCTTTTGGATTGGTTAATGGAGTAAAAATGCGAATTATTTTCAAATCTCACTCAAAAGATAACCAGACTTCATGTTAGTCAGAATTGTTTCTTATCTAGAGATTGCACAGTGTAGCTGTCCAGCATTCAATGGAAACTTGAGTGAGTTTAAAAGAAAAAAAAGGAAGTTGTTAATTTTGTGATTAATAAATGGAAAAGAAAATGTTCTGCTGGTCCATCTGTTGTTGTGTGAGTGCGTTGTGCCCATGACCGAGACGTTTCTCGTCTCCCAAAACCTTCACCTCCATGATTTTAAGGTGACGTCAATAAACCGGATGTGCATCTTGGAGAGAAAACGAGTGATTCAACAGCTGCAGGTTTGTCGCTCCACATAGAAAGCCCAGCGCCGCGCTGACGAGCCTCAGGCGTAGAGGAGGCATTAGTCTTTGCTATTGAAATAGGTCTATAAAGTTTAATTTCAGAAACTTGTCTCCTTGATTTAGTCCAGGCATCTGCTCTCGGTTTTATATTCTGCAGTGGATTGTTTCATGATAGAGCTCCTGGATGCTGTCAGTCATGTTGATCTGTGGAGTCCAAGGTTGTGATTTATGTTGGTAAGATGGATTGACCCCTATGTTGAAATCTCACCCAGCGCTGCTTGAATATTCATTTTGGGAGATTAGTATGCAGTGTTGCTGCATTCATTGTACGCCGGCCCCTCATTGTGTCCCAAAAAGTCAACAGTTCTCCACACGGAAGCCGCTCGTCGACAAAGGCAGCCATGTAAGCGCAGGCGGGGCGGGCACTCAATTTATCAACATCACATGACGTACAATGGAGACATTAGCTGCTCATACATCAGTTTCAAAGGGGCGGCCGGCTCAGCTGTCAATCTAACATTTAGGAGGGAGGGATGTGTGGTGAATACGGAAGATGTTGTCTTTTTCTGGAAGCAGCGGGATGTGAAAAGGTTTATCCAAGTGTATCTGTGTGTGTGTGTGTGTGTGGACATCAGTGTTCTCTGGACTTTTGAGCATGCGTTGATGAGAATTTTGAAGGCTTTGAAATATTTACTTCCATGTAGAAAGAAGTTTGAGAGGTCACGCTGAAGCTCCTGCTGAAAGATGGAGAGAAGGAAGGAGAAATATGCTGTGGGTGACTTTAATTAAACAGTACAATGAAAACATTAAAAAGTTGAAGCCATGAATGTCTTTTGGTCTCCCAGTAAGGAGATCATTGTCTCGTTTTAGGAGTAAAGCCATCTTCTCCGGCTTGATATAGCTGATGAGACGTTTGAGCCTCGTGGGACATATTTTGTATCGTAGTTTGCCTCTTTTTTTTTTTTTCTTTCTTTTCTCAATGGGTGACAGATCTGTGCTGCAGACAGGCCACTGAAGCACCTGCACACTGTCATCACAGAGCCATGCTGTCGTAATTTGTGCACAATGTCGTTTGGCAGGTACTGTCCTGCTAAAAATAATGATTGCATTCTTTTCTTTTGATATTTTAGCAGCCCCCCCAGCCTTCACAGCCAGTAGTCTGGCGTGACAACGTGCTACACAGACCATCATCCCTTAATTGGCTCCATTTGTTGAATTCAGCTGAATTATCTCAGCTCCCTTTGGAGTTATTTTGGGGTTTATACAGAGACGGCCAAAGGAAAAAGGAAACACCCTAGTTTTGTCCTCCTTTTATGTGTTTGTTAATTAATCATGTAACAAACTGCTTATGCAATGTAGCTTGAAGGACGTTGGTGTGTGACAGAATCCAAGATTATTTGGTTTCCCAGCAAATCTGGACAGTTTTTTTTTTTTTTTTTTTAAATCGGTTTTGCCACATCGTCTAACAGAAGGATGATGTGTCCAAGTAATGAAAAGTAGAAACATGCTAATAGGATGTTTTAGAAAGCTACGAGTGTCTGTGCATGTTTGTGCAAATAAGGGGCAAACCCCCCCCACAAAAAACCAGATAGGATGAGTTTAAGATAGAAATAGTCTATATAATTGGATATTTAAACTTTTTATCTGTTGCTCTGACTGATAAACAGGAAAGGATGGGGCCCTCAAATTATTTCCCTTTCCGCAAAAAAAGCATCCCTCCGTTTACATTTCTCCCTCAGTCAGGGTTATTGACAGAAACCGAAAGACGCTTGTAATTAAAATCACAATTTCAAGCGTCTTTTTAATTTATTTTTTCCCCCTTTTGAAGAAAATCTCTTTTAATACTGAAAGTCAGTTACCTCAGGGTTTCCATGGCGAGATGTGAGACACTAAACAGTAATGTGGAACAGATTTCTCCATCTGACTTATGCAACATAACTTGTGATTTGTGGCCAAATAATTGGACTTCAGGTTTAGATGTTAAGGGAACATTCTGGAGCTAAAACAGCCCTAGGTCTATTATTAGATGGTAAGGAGTTTAAACTTTCGTTGAGGACAGACAAAGCCGTGAATCGAAGCAGTTTTGAGTGAGAATGGGGCAAAATGGCAATTAATGTTAACACTTGGGGCAATCGACCTACATCTGCTATTTTAAGCCTCTAAGCAAGCTAAAAACAAAACAAAATGGTAATTCCATTTAAGTGATAGTGTGGATAGGGTCTCGAGATCATTTTCATTTTGTAAGTCTACAGAAAGTCTATTAAAACATAAGCTTTTCTCCTTCTGGTTTATAAGTCTGTTTATGGTTGTTCGTAAGGCGAATAGCGGATATCTTGCAAACTGCTGTCAGTAGACACAAACGGAGGAAAGTTCATGGCCTGTTTTCACAGCCTGCTTCCTATTTTGTGATAAATATTGATAAGTATTGTATAAGTAGAAGTACTGATCCAGTTCTGTGGAGGCAGACGCCTTGAATTACCATCTAATAATAGACCAAGGGCTGTTTTAACTTTGGAATGTCCCTTTAAGCACTTATTTAACTGAAATGCTTGATTACATGTGTGGTCACAGCTATGAGGAATTGGGAAATAATGTGGTGAAAATTGAGCCTGTCAGCTTCCAGACATCTGCACAAGCTTGACTTTTTAGCCCATTTCAGCCTTTTCCTTGTTTGCCTCACCACTACATGCTTCTTTCTTTATTTTCTTTTTCCATCACAAGTTACTACCAGATTATCATTTAACATGCTGGATGTAAAGAAAATAAAATTTTTTATTAAAGACAACATATGATTCCTGTTATTCAAATATGTACATGTACTGATGTGATGATCTTGCAGCCAGCGTAAAGTGTGGTAGAAAAAGTCAAAAGTTAATCAGGTTTAACTCGTTTCCTCACACGTTGCACACATGACATTTTCTATCTCACTCATTTGCTGTGGTGGTGCAAGTTCACGAAGTGTTGTTTTCAATCACGTCCCAGTGATCTTTCAGGCTCATTTACACTCTGAGTTGATTCTTGATGTTTCGTGTCATAGGTGGCAGGTTGATCAGAGATTAGAAGAGCCTGGTGTGACTAAAAGATATGAATCATTAAAGGGCATGTCCTTTCTTTTCTTTTTTTTTTTTAAATCAACAGTTGACACAATTACATGAGATCTTTAACGAAATGCATGTGACATGTTTTTGTCAAAATATCACAGAAATGAGGTTACAGTGGCCCCCTTTTCAGCCGTGTTTTGACGTCTCAACCTCACTCCTTTTTGTACGGTGTGCCTCTTTTGAAATTGGTGTTACAGCTTTGTGGTACAGCTCATGCAGCAAGATGTGAAATTTGTGGCAATAAAAAAAAAAAAGGGGGGGGAAGTGGGATATTTTTACAGCAGTACTTGATATTTCATATCCATTCTCTTGGAGTTTGGACCTTTGCTCAATGGAAATTTTGAAGTAGTTGTTTGGGGATGTTGGGAGAATTTTATGCAACGCTTCCAAACCTGCAGTTCCATTGCATACCTCAAAATGCATCCAGATGACAAATCTTTCTGTGGGGATCAATACTGTGTTTCATTCTGCACGTCTGTTTTTTGTCCCCACAGGGAAAGTTGCCTGACGCCAGTCAGCCCAGAGTCATGTCCCCTTGTCCAGGCCTTCTTGGCCGAGTGTCCGGGACGCATATTCCTGGGTCACGCCCAAACGCAGCTAAAGACCGGCTTGCAGACCCAGGAGAGACACCTCTTCCTCTTCAGTGACACGTTACTCGTCGCAAAGGCCAAGTAAGTTCCCCTTCTTGCCCGTGTCTTGACATGGAAGGGAAGAATGCAGCAGTGTGTGTGTGAGAGAGAGTGTGTGTAAGAAAATGGAGACAGACAGAGACATGACATGGGGGCAAAAAGAAGGGAATTTAAGATTTTAGTGTCCATTTAGCAATGTTTAGTATGCCCTTGGTTGTTTCTCCAATTTGGTATAATGGTAAAGTTACATTGTAAATCAGGCTGCTAACACTTGTGTTTCTTTCTCTTCTCCATCCCTCATTTTTCCCTGGTGTGTAATTATTTCCCAGCCAATTAAATCCATATGAAGCCTGGCTGAGATCAAAGCTTCATTGTCATGCTTTGGGCCAGCAGTGTGGGGCTTCCCACCCACAAACTCAAACACACCAGCACGTTCGAAAATAGAAGCTTAAAGCAACATTTTTGAAGTCCGCATACGCACACGCGTTCACAAATAGACGCACATAAACACGCTGCGCTTTCTGTCCAGACAAACTGCTCGGTGCAGACGCAGCAGGATGTCTGTGGCGTGTTCAGGGAGTCATGTGCCAGAGGGTGGAATTGACCCTTCCAGCACTGAAAGTATACACTGTAATTGGCTTTAATATATTGTGGCTGAACACGGGGTGATTTAGAGGAATGTGTATTTGGAAGGGAGCAATGGCAAGAGGGAAAAGAAGTTTGGTGATGTATGTGTGTTTGTCTGTTTCCGTATGATAGTCGAGACTGTCCGAGTGCCAAATCTGGGGAGTTGGATCTTCTACCTCTACAATTAGAGATGTCCTCAGAAATGATTGTGTCTCTGTTTAGATGACCCAGTTTGACAACAAACTGTAAAATAGCTACTAAAGTTTTATTGATTTGTACCAACAGATATCCACCCCCCCACCCCCCCCCCACCCCCCCCTGCAATTAAGCATAAAAATAAAGCCGGTTTATTTTATAGCACATTTTATATACGAGGGCAACTCAAAGGGCTTTACAAAGGCATTAAGATGTTATGTTTCAAAACTGCTGAAAAATTAGACTAAACAAAGACGCGGGGAAAAAAACAGAAAAACACAGACACTTCAAAAGTGTCTCGAGTTGAAGCGCATTTAATATAAACAGGAAGTTTATTTTATCTGTGTGCTAATGCATTTTCACCCTGTTTGGTCATAACTGGAGGTTCTACCAGCTGACTGCTAGCTAAAGATCTCAGAGCTCTGCTTGGTTTATATTCTACCAGAAGATCAATCATGGATTCTGGCCCCGCATGATTAAGTTATTAATAAACTAACAACAACACTTTAAAGTCTATTCTGTAGGTAACTGGTAGCCAGTGTAAAGATCTCAGAACAGGAGTAATGTGCTCAGTTTTTCTGGATCTTGTTAGGACTCTGGCAGCAGCGTTCTGTCTGATTGTCCTTTGGGGAAGACCAGATAAAAGAGCATTACAGTAGTCAAGTCTGCTGAATGAGCTTCTCTAAATCAGCTCTGGACATGAGATCTCTGACTCTGGAGATTTGTTTGAGTTGGTAAAAACTGTCTTTGTGACAGCCTTGATGTTTCTGCTCAAGCTCCAAGCACTGATGAAGCCATTTGTTGAAAGAGCCAAGTAGATCTGAGTGTCATCTGCATAGCTGTGATCAGCAACATTGATGTTAACGTATGATCTGACCTGGGGAAGCTTGTAGAGGTTGAATAACAGCGGTCCAAGAACTGACCCTTGAGGGACTCAGATCATCAGAGGAGGCTCAGATTTGTTCTCTCCAGTGGAAACAACAAAGCTCCTGCCTTCAAGATAAGATATGAACCAACTGAGAACTGACCTGATAACCCCACCCAGTCTGTCAAGATCGATTTTATGGTCCACGGTATTGAAAGTTAAGATTTTGTAGCACAAGAAATGAAGTTTTACCTGAACCAGTGTTCCGTTAAATATGATTTAAGACGTCTCAGTGCTGCGACATCTCTCTAAAAGTTTGTTTGCGTTTTTAATTGTTTAATACTGAAGGATCCAAGCTCTTCTTCCTCAGAAGGGGCTTGACAGTGGACGTGTTCAAAGATCTGGGAAAAGTGCCTGAAATTAGTGATGTACTGATAATTTTCAGACCTTTTTTGAAAAAGCTTGTCAATCTGGTCAAATAACTTCATTTATATAAAATGTTTCTTCAGCGATAAGGTGTTATTGAATCAAAATGAACACAGCGTCACTGCGTATTGAGAAATGCTCAGAGGACTGTTGAATCCTCGTTTAACAGGAAGAAAAAACAAATTTCATTTGACCGTCACGTTGAAAAACCGAGCTCGAGTCCAATTCCAGCCACTGGTATCTCTAAAACGGCCCTTTTCTTTTGGATCGTGGCACTAACTTTTCCATTTTACGTGCCACAGATTCACCGGATCAAGTTAGGGAATAGAAACAGCATGACTGATGTGAGGAAGCCATCAGAGGTTTTGTTAAAACCTCATTTAATCTCATCAAACATCCTTTTTTTTTTTTTGCTGATTCCTTTCACCACCTTGACTACCCACAGAAAATGTACTGGACGCACAAACCGTACGTCTCACTGGCGCGCTTTCATTTGAGAACGGTGCCGTGTAGCACAAACAAAAATAAAACAAACAGGAAAAAAACAAACCTGCAGAAGTTGTGCTCCTTCAAATTCAAAGCTTACTGTTTCATAACAGTTCATGATTTTAATGTGAGATAAAATCTGACTCTTAAAATAACAGAATTTCTTAATACTTGTTTCTAAACCAAGTGTTTCTTAAAAGATTGCATGTGTTTGAGGGTTGTGGTAAAATGTTGTTTTAAGGAAGCTTAGATTCCTACCTTGAGGGAATCAGAAGTCATTTTCCTTGTTTACCTGATTTAAATAAAGAATTTAAAAAAAGGGGACAACAATTTTAGTAATTCAAGTGAAGTCGGTTTAAATTTAGTCAGTAATTAAACCAGGCATTGTGAGTCTTTGGATTTGGTCCACCAACATTTTTCTGTTTGTTTGTTTGTTTTGTTCAGGTCTCCAACTCACTTCAAAGTGAAGGCCCAAGTGAGAGTGTGTGAGATGTGGACGGCGAACTGCATGGAGGAGGTGTGTGAGGGAAGCACCAACCCCGATAGGAGCTTTGTGATGGGCTGGCCCACCTGCAACTGTGTCGCCACGTTCAGGTATGCGATCACAGTGCACAACTGCTGCGGTTCATATCTAACAACAGGAATGCTTAGAAAAGCTATTTTAATTTGCTCAGAGTAGCGACTTAATGTAACTCACTATTAGTCATAGCTCGGCCCAAAACACATCAGACCCCACTTTTGAGTATATTTCTGAAAGAGTACGCTGTGTTCTTAGATGGAGAAGTGCTTACCCACATGCAGCCACAAAAATTATTCAAGCCTTAAGTGCTCTGGCGGTTCACACTTGAAAAGCAGCCCAACTCGATCTATTAAAAAAAAAAAAAAAAAAAAAAGCAGAGAAGACGACCACATACACACGGCGGGCTCAAACATGCAACACAAACAAATGCAGTCATACATACCGCGCTCTGTTTTTGCACCTGTCTTAGTGACGTAGACGCATTTGTTTTGACACACACATCCAGTAAATCTGTATCCTGTCTCCTGTCGTTTTCATAAGTTACATAAGAGAGCCAAACGTCTGATTATTATGTTTTTTTTCCTATTATACTCTCTGTTACTCTTCAGCTCTGAAGAGCTCAAGGACAAGTGGTTGGCACTCATCAGCAGGTGAGTTCCTGGTTGTACTGTTGATAGAAAACTTAAGCTTATCGTTGCAAATCACTTTTCTCTCACAGGCTTCCAAGAATTTCTAATATTTAAACTTAATTTTGACTTCTCTCTTTAACGTCCGTTCCCTTGCTTTGCCCCTCACCGCCAATCAGTCGGATAAGTGAAGGAAAAAAGAAAGACGACCCCAAGACCATTCCTCTGAAGATATTCGCAAAGGACATTGGAAACTGCGCATATGTATGATTCTTTTCTTATTTTTTTTATTTTTTTTAATGACATTTTCTGGTAATTCATAGGATCAGCAGCATTTCTGATGCATATTTCCATCATGTTCCCATCAGGCCAAGACGCTGGTGGTCAGCAACATGGACAGCACCACTGATGTCATCGGTATGGCTCTGCAGCAGTTCGGCATATCGGTGAGTAAACACTGCTGACATTTAGCATCAAGCACTCATGAAAGGTTAAAGCAAGCAATATTTGAAAAGTAGACATTTAAAAAAAAAAAAAAACTGAATTAAATGAGCTAATTCTCTTTGTTTAGAATTGTGTAAAAGACCACCGGTTGTGGGTGAGTTCCTGTAAGGATGACCCTCCATACCCTCTCATTGGTGAGTCACCGGCCTTCGTGATCTAAAACATTTTTGTTTAAATATAGTTTGTGAGGTTTTACTGTGGTGTGATTTTTTTCAAATTGAGGACGGGCTCTAAGCTAAGAAGGTGGCGACTGCGGATATAAAATCATTGCGTGCAGTCATGAGTTTCATCAACGTATTGAATAAAAATCCCCAACTCATCAAGTCGATGATTATTCTGAAAAACAAGGGAGCAGGATGCAACTTCCATGCAAGCATCAGGAACTCAACATCTGGGAGTGTTTCAGATGTTTTTTTTAGTCACAGAAATATTTCCGTGACATTCTTTCACCATAATCTTTTGTTTTTTAGTTTGCTTTGAATTCCTAAGATCCCTTCTCTATTCATGATTTGTTGTTGCTCGGCGCTGGTTTAATTTCTATCACATTTTTTTTGCTTTGGCTGCGCGTCAGACACACACACACACACACACACACACACACACACATTGCACATACCAGACGCTCCACCTCTAACCTCTGGACTCTGACCTTTCATTCAAGGCCACGAGTTTCCCTTCAGCATTAAGATGAGCTACATTCGGGATGGCGGGAGCGGTGCCGGGGCAGTGGGGAGGGATCCGATGAGTCCAACAGACTGCCCAGAACTTCTGCTGCTGGATCAGTGTCTCCCTCCAGACACTCAGTGCCAGTTTATCCTCAAACCCAACAAGGCTGTCCTCTCACCGCCGCAGTTTATAGGTAAGACTCTGAACGTTTAAAGGGGATTTTTGCTTGAGAGCAAATACTTGACTGTCTGTAGTCACTACTGAATCAAAAGCTCCAACATAACACAACCCGGTCACCGTGTTTAAGGCTGCCTGAGTCTAAAAGATGTAATTCAGTGAGCAGGAAAGCGTAACATCACAGAGTAAAGTAGAATTATCAAGCTTCCAACTGTTTTATCAAAACTTTGTGCTTTTGTTGTGACTTAAAAGTGGTTCGTGTAAAGTTTTCACACTATTTTCACAAGAGGCAGACCCTGAGAAAGAGGGGTGCAGAGTTGAGATGTCCCTCTGACTCATCTAAGTTCACTTCAATTTTATTTATACAGTGTCTATTTACAACAAAGTTGTCTCTGAGAAACCCAGAGCATGACCCCACCCCCCCTCCAAGCGCATGGCGGAAAAAAAATCTCCCTCTTGGGAATAAACCTTGAGCAGGAATATATAACGTGTGTACATAAATATACAAATATCTGTTATAAAAATATATAAATATGTGGTGGTTGGAGGGTTATCCACAGTGACATCCAGTCAACAGGTACAGGTAAAAGCCAGGATGGTCAGAAGATGGAAGGTTTGGGAGGTGGGGGGCAACAACATCACCATGACAACACCTGAAAAAGGAGATGAGAGAGGAAAGCGTGATTACGGAAGATGGACTCCACCCTGAAAAGCTGCTATGAACACAACTGTGAAAGCATGTTTGAGAAAAGAGTCTACAACACTGCATCTCAGCAGTATTTTGATTTAATCATTCCAGACATTTCATTAATATCCAAGGAAATTGCCTCAACTTGTTAAAAAAAAAAAAAGAAAAGTACGTCTCCTTTAAGAGACAACTTAGTAGGACTAAGAAGTCTTCCCATGTTTGTGAGTGGAGTCTTTTTTTCTCTTTATGATTAAAGTTGGCCCTCCTGAAGTCATAATTCTGCTTTAGTTCAGATAAAATTATGATATTTTGGGGGGAATTGGAGCCTCCATAAATTGCTTTTAGGTAAAATATGCACTGATTTAAGAGGAATTTAACCGCTATCATCAGTTGCTCTCCCCGCTCATGAAACTTTTACACGCTGAGAGATTCATGAGGTAAGAGCCTTGGACTCTGCGGTAAATTATTTTATTTTTTTTCTTCTTCAACATGACAGCTGTGGTTAGTAAGTACACAGTCACTTGGTGTCCAGAATCCACGTTTAAATCTAATTCTGATAATACCGCAAGAAGAAATATGAGGATACAGAGGTATTAGTGCAGAACATGCAGTACTTCCCAGAATTTGTTCCTCTTACGTAAACTGTTTATACTCGTTCTCGAGAATCGTGGCCTACACTCATCTTGTTGGTGGCGATGAAGAGTCAACAGGTGGATGAGAGGAAGGGGCTAGCAGTGGAAAAGGAGATTTGTACGGAAAAGGGGTCAGAACAGAGGATGTATCAAAATAAGGAAAACAGAAGATGGACAAAGAGAGCGAAACCCCTGAAGGGATGGACGAGTGTGAGAATAGGAAGATGGAAAGTGAAAAGAGATGACACAGCTATTGAGTAAGTTTGAAGGCCAGCCGAGTTACAGGAAAAAGAAACAACCGACGCTGGCTGATAGAGAGACGGAGGAATATGCAGAGGGAAGAGACGAAAAAGAGGAGGACCTCAAAAGCAAGGAGTACATTCAAGTGTGGAAGAAGAGGGAAAAGAAAAACAAGATGACGATGGACAGGAGTGAGGAGAAACTGGGAGTACACGGACCGGGATGGAAAAAGTATGACATGAGGCTTAGAGGAAAACAAATTGTGGAAAAGGGAAAAAAAAAAAAAAGTGTTCGTGTTCCAGGCAAGGAGGCTCCAGTTTGCTAACCACAAGCTTCGCCTCAGATTCCTTCGCTTCAGGCATAACAGCGTCTTACGTAATTGCTCCATACCAGCCTCGCAGCTATAGAGGACTAATTGCTCACACTCACTTCGAAAGCTAACAAATCTGTGTGTTTACTGGGCGGTAGGCAGGCAGAAGCCCCTCTTCAGTCCTTAAGTCTTAAACATCCACATCTAAGTGATGTAAGAAAATAAAAACTCCCAACATAGGCTCAGCTTGAGCCTTTATTTCTCTGCCAAACAACATAATTAACTCCATCAACTACGTCACTTCATGGCGATTTCTTGGTCAATGACAGAGGTTTTTAGAAACTGATGCCTTTGAAAAGAACCAAATTAATATTTGGATTGTGTATCAAACCTTCTCAGAACATTAAAGAGCATCCCTAAAGTAGCCAAATCCTAAGGTTTTCACATCCTTCACATAAGAAAATGCACCCATGGAACAGCTCTGTTTGGTTACTCGGAAAGAATTAGGAGTTATTTGCGGAAGGATTATTCTGATACGACTTATTTTGGTTTTGTAATAATATCAGAAAATGTGGGCACAAAGTGCCACATATTTTCCTTCCTAAATTAAATTTTCCAACCTACAACTTCTGTCTTCTGAACGTGATTTATTACTCCCAAATGAGTTGATCTGACTAGCCTGGCTGGCGATTGCTATTTCTCTTTCTCTTCCATACAAAGAAGTAGTCAGTTTCATCTGGACTCAACTTTTATTTCCAGGAGACTGGACCAACAGACCTGGAAGAAACTGCCTTTGGATGCCATGACATTGGCATACAAGGGGAGGGGAGGAGGGTGGGGGGGGGGGCGTACAACCAATCAGAGAAATGAAGCATGCGACATAGACAGAGCCAGACGAGTATTAATAACATACGTTCAAAATAGCAGTGGAGTAGGGATGATGAGTGATTTTTTTTCTTCTTTTCTCTATAAAGAGTGTTGTCTTCTGCCCTTCTCCTGGTTGTGTAAACCTGACCATTCTCCATCATTCAGGAAGGGAAAGCTGACTTCAGTTTGAAGGCACTCATCAACAGAAAAGGCTTTCTTAAAAGATATATACATACATATTAGTCCACTTGAAATATATTGATCCCTGATTTTAGAATGCACAGTGCACTGACATATCGGCCCCTCATTCTGTCCTCAAAAAGCAGAAAAATGATGTTGATTTGATTGCACATAAAAAATCTGTTTTCCGTTTACTGGGTCTGTTTTTTTCAGCTTTGCTTCCTCGATTTCCAGTTTAAAGAGCTGCAGTAATGTAACAACTGATTTTGATATCATATTTCTTTCTCTCTCTTTCTTTCTTTCTTTTTTTTCTGAGCATGGGGAGAGCCAGAGCCAGCCAATATCTTTTGTTACTGTTAAACGTTTTTTTTTTGTTTTTTTTTGTCCGGGGCATATTTGGGCAATATGCCACAGCTGATTGTTTAACGGTGAACTCTGTGTGAGGTATGCCATGTATTTTGTGGGGTTCTTTTGGCTGCGGGACCCTCCACCCACAAAAAGAATCTTTTGTTTGTCAGGAGAGTCCCGCCCTTGGAAATAAATCAAATTCTCTTCGTAACAAATGTTATTATTTCAAGATTGCAGGTCAGATTTGCCTCAATTGTATTTCACGATAATGGCTTGTTAAAAGATTTACTGTCGGGTTGCAGTGTTTTGGTTTGCTTCAGTTGCCATTAGTAAAACTAATCAGGCAGCATTTAATGATACGTTTTATCTCCAGCTCATCTGTTAAGTATCTGATATTATGTAATGAATTATTTCAGTTCCTCACAAATTCTCAGACAACATTTGCACCTTGTTTCTTGTCTCTATAATATTTCTAAAATCATCCTAACCACACTATAAAGCCAGTAAATACATGTCTGTAAAAGCTTTAATCGTTTTTTTTTTTTTCCTTCCTCGCTACCTCACCTGTCAGCTTTGTGCACAGACGCTGACAGCACGCGTTAGGTGCATATTCGCATCAATAACCGCTCCAGCGCCCCGGCAGTATGCAGACATGTTGAGCTGTTATGTCATAGAGAACATGTGGACACATTAAAGACAGTCATGCAGACAGGCGCTTGCACAACACAGGAAGACGCTGTGAGGTCGAACCGTTGAGCAAACGCTCGACAGGGAACACAAAGTGACAAATCCTGCAGACAGGAGGCCATGTGTATGAGTGTGAAAGAATACACAAACACGCGCACGGCTAAAGAGAGACATCTACGTATAAATGCGAGCCTTGAATTTAAGTGGCGTTCTTAAGCATGAACGCACGTCCGCGTACATGTCACGCAGATATTCGGTCGGTGGTTCGTTTTTCTTCCGTTTTGTGTACCTTTCTAAAAACTATATGAAGATGTAAGTTTTGATCTCGCTGTGCTCTGGTCGTCCATCAGCTTAATACAAACTGGCAGAGTAAATAAGAGTTGTGCCGCAATAAAAACTATGTAGGTAATGCTACGATGGTGATGTCATGACGTGATGTGAAAAAAAAACCAAAAAGAAGCACGAACTGCACATATGTTTTCTAAGGTAGCTCACCTTTAGTGTCTTCTATGGGAGGGGGGGATTTCTCTATTTGGTTTGTAATGAGGAGGAACCACCGCTCACCTCTTTCTCTCCCTTCGTTTAACAGAGCCTGGTCAGTCCAAGACCTTCAAGAGAAAAAGGTCACTGATAAATTGGCCTTTCTGGAGAGGTTCCAACACACAGCTCGACGGCCTCCCTCTGTCCCCGACGTCGCACTCCCCCACACAGGGACGGCTGTTCGGACAACCCCTGAGCGCCGTGTGCTCTCCAGATCACGGCCTGCCTAAGCCTGTCATGGTGAGCCGAGTGCAGATTACATAGGTCAGATGGAGCTGCCGACGGGTCTCAGGATGATTTCTGGGGTTACGTGCTTGGGTTAAGATTAACGTGGTGTTATGTGACATTGATTGAGTAGGATGCTATTGTAGAGTACAGCACCACTACTGTTCTGTAAGTTAATGACACTCAATAACTGTAACTTTTAAAGCAAAGTGAGGAAGTTCACTTCACTTGAATTTTATGTTGGATGGCTGAAATTCAGCTGCTCTGCCATTCTGAGTTTTCGTCCTTTTAAAGTCAAGACTGTTCTGTTTTCTCAAGGACATGTTGGCATTTCTGTATCTGGAGGGGCCTTACACCAGAGGCATCTTCAGGCGGTCAGCTGGCGCAAAAGCCTGCAGGGAGCTGCGAGACAGGCTGGACAGCGGGACCGAGGACCCAGAGATCAAACACCAGTCGGTGTTCGTCATCGCTGCCGTCCTCAAGGTGACGCCCTCTGCCTCACACTCGGCTCCTCACCCGTCTCACTTGTTTGAAACCAGACAACAGAAAGCAGGTGTGACTGATGTGTGTCCAAGCTGCCCCAGCTCCAGACAAGACAGACAGACAGACAGACAGACAGACAGGCAGGCAGGCAGCCAGTCACACTCACAAGGTGAAGCATTGTTCAGGGTCCAGGCAGAGCAGCCGCCGCAGCGCGGAGCATCCAGGGAGCAGACAAAGATGACTCATGCTAGCTTTTTATGTGTGATGTACTTTTACACAAACATTTTTAATGTCCCATTGACAAAACAGTAAATGACTGTTGTCGTCCTACTTTAAATGTAATTTCCAAAAAAGCGATAAATGATCTTTACTGCCTTCAAGCAGTTGTTTTTTATTTACAAAAGTGAAAATGTATCTTTTTCTATTGTATACTTTTGTGTATAATTTCCATTCAGACTGCTTTGTTACTTTTGACATTCTAATGTTTGTCCTTCTCACTGTAAAATGTGCTATTTCTAGCATATTTATCTATTTTAAGAACTATGGAAATCATTTAGATCTAAAAAAAAAAATTTGCATGAAAAAATATGAAAATTAATCAGGAATGAGAACTCTTGCTTTGTAGGATAATTCAAATGACAGCAGCACAAACCCAGTTAAACAAATACGGAGTCAGAAAGCTGAATTCAACTGAAGGAACTACAGTCCTGGAGTTTAAGTTTGTCCTACAAACATACCCGAGGACATTTAAAAAAAAAAGGACTTTTGACCTGAAGAGGCCATCTACAGCTATCAATCCATTTTCTATAGCTGCTTCATGTCCTTCAGGGCCATGGGGAGGTGGAGCCTGTCCCACCTGTCACCAGATGAGGGGCGGGGTCTAAGTCCATGCATGCTCATACTCACTGCCACACGCATCTTAGAATCAACATTCAACTTAAAATGTTTTTTGTGGAGTTTCTGAATATCTCTATAAAATGTCCTCTCTCCGTTGAGTTTAAAGTTTTTAAAGTTGTGAGGTTTAGCTTTGCAGTTTCTTTTGTTCAGGTGTGCATTTACTGAAAAATGTCTCTAATGCATATGATTCAGTCAACTGTATTTAGCTCTTACTGACTGATTCAAACAAACAAACAAAAAATAGAGGAAAAAATCTCATTCAAGTGACTTTTTTTTTTTTTTGTTCACAGGACTTCCTGCGAAATATTCCTGGCAGCATACTGTGTGTGGATCTGTATGACCAGTGGATGGATGTGATGGAGGGGGAAGGAGGAGAGGAGAGGACGTCAGCTGTCCAGAGGTAGCTCTTAACTGTAATGTGTGTTTTTTTTTTTTTTTTGGATTGAAGGCTGAAATATTTCCCCCAGCTCACAATTTTACACGGATGAAAGACATGATGGCAAGAGCAGAACAAAAGTCTGCTCTTCTTGCTGAAGCAAAGTTTAAGAAAATCAGTTCGCAGAGGAATGCTGTGAAATTCTTGACGAATGCTGACACAGTCCTTTTTTTCTTCTTCTCATTTGTCTTATCTGTTCATTCTCTCAATGCCCCCCATCACAGGTTGCTGCACCTTCTGCCCAGTGAGAATTTGCTTTTGCTGCGACATGTGATCGCCGTGCTGCACTGCATACAAGGCAACGCCCATGACAACCAGATGAACGCCTTCAACCTGTCCGTCTGCATTGCCCCCAGCATGCTTTGGCCCCCAGCTCCAAGCAGCCCTGAGATGGAGGGGGAGGCCGCGAAAAAGGTGAGAAAGATCCCACGCAGATACGTTAGGAGAGGTTCATGAAGCTACTTGGATCTATTTGAAAATGTTTAGGGAAAAGGACGAATGTTTGCCTACAGCTACTATATATTTAATGCCATTTTCCTTGAGTGTTGTCTCCATCTACATTTGACATTAAATAATTTCTGCTAGACTTGACTGAAAAGAGATTTTAAAAAAAAGAGACTCAAAGTCTGGAATTTAAACATTATCTCAATCGTGAGTTCAACAGCTCTGATATGTCAGCTGAGCGTCACCATGTTCAAGTAATCAGTCGATACATGCTTGACTGCAGGACACAGATGTCACTGATGTGAAAATTAAGTTGGAATTCATTTTTCGTGAGGAATAAAGCAGTCAAGTGTCTTCGAAAGGGAAAGAAAAAAAGAGTAAGAGTCAGCTGAATACTGCTGAGCAGGCTCCTAATAATGATCAAGCAATCATCTGAGAGATGGAATTATTATATAAACTATGCTCATATTCTGGTTGAATTGTCCACTGTTCCTTTTACTACATTAACAAGAAGGTTGCCCACGCCTGGTTTAGAAGGTCTTTGGTCATCAGGATGTCCAGGAAACGTCTCCTTACGTCCAAGAAGTAGTTAAACTCACAGCTCGGTGTAAACCCACAAATATCTACTTGTGCATTTTGGCTTTTTTTACAGATTAAACAGAGGAAAATAGATTCTACAACCTTTAGAGCCACAGTTAAGAAGACTTTGAAAGCGAACCAGGCTGCTTCCTTTTTTGTTTTTCGTCTGCACGTGAAGCTGCCCAGCTCCCGTCCCCTAGCGTTGTAGTAGAACGGCATCAGTCTTCTCATCTCACTCAAGCTGGGACAACTTTGATCTGCTCCTGTGTGTGTGTGTGTGTGTGTAGTGACTTACTCAGACAGTGTGCATACTCTGAGGAATTTAGCATTTCAGTGGAATAATTTAGGCAAACTGCTTCAGCATGGGTTTGTGCGTGTCCTGTATGAAACACGTGTCAGCAGACCAACATCAGACCCAGGTTTGACCGACAGGTCTGATATTGAGGTTTTCACCAACACAGGTACTTGTGCACTTCAGTGTGTGTGTGTGTGTTCACATGCACACTTGAGCTGGTTTTTCCTGTTGCCGACAGAGCTGACCCACTGAAACACAACTTTCAACACTCACTATGGCCAACATGCGTGCAGAGTTGTCTGCCTACAATTACTCCTAAACTAAAATCGTAACGTCATTGTATTTTGATAATCTTGACAGTGAGACTTTGCTTTATTTAGACCCTTATAAATGAAAGGAAAAAAACAAAACAAAAACATATTATAACCTTTAGTAGATAAAAAAGAAACAAAGAAGATATACATCCACAATATATACAGTAATATACATTCAGTAACAACAGTACATTGTCTCACTCATCAAATTCATGTTGTATATAATAATTCTGTATTTAGACATAAACAAGACTGCATTTAGCTCGAAAAGGACTGGAAAGAAGATGAACCAATTATTTACTCCCACTCTCTCTCTCTTATTCATATTTAGAAATTGTGTGGTTGCCAGTGTACTTTCAGATTTAGCAATTTGTGTTATATGTTTTCCATGATGCATTTTCTTGTGAATATCACTGATGTCACTCCTAACGTCTCCACCAAATTTATATTTTAATTATAAACTATACATAATTTGCTGGATGTCCACAGTAAAGCGAGCCATATAGAAATATATGTAGAAATTTAGATTTTTTTTTTCTTTTTGTTTACCTGTACGTCAAGATTTCTAGGCCACAAGAAATCCTCACAGCTCAGTGTTAAGGGTAGCCTTAATAAGAAGGCTACCCTTCTTATTAATTTATTTTTTGGGAAAACAAAAAGGAAACACACTTAAAACAGCTGGAGTGTACCAAAATGCTGAGGAAGCTGGTGGCAGTGCAGTAAATGAACCCACGTTTCTAAAACAAGTTCCTGCAGGGTGCAGTTAAACGCCGATGACAACCTGCACATCTGCACAGATGTGCAGATCTGTAGATGCATTATAAAAGTTCCAAGAGATCATTCGATTGAAAGTGGAACTATTTGAATCGTTCAGTACACCACCACAGTCATCATCTGCCTTGCTAAAAAACAAAACAAATCAGAGCAACAACTAGCCACCCAGATAGTTTACGATAAATCTATTTTACACAAATACTGCAGAGTTGCTGCCTGAAAATAATTGCAATTAGCCTTCATATTTGAGTATACCAGCCAGCCTAATGGGCGACACGGTTACCGTTTCCAATAAGTTCCTTGTGGGTTCGTGGATTCCTGTGTGTCTAAAAGTAGCTCAGCTGCTGAAGTCAGAACCGTCACCCATGAGAACCCTTCATGCTGCCCCCACCCCACCCCCCCGCAAAAAAAACAAAACAAAACAAAACAAAAAGGAAAAGATTTGTCTATCTGGAAAGTTAGTAAATCTCTGTGGGTGGCTGGTTTGCTTATCTTTTCAAACTGGTGTTTGTGTGTGTGAAAAAGAGTGTGTGCGTGTCTTGAAGTGGTTGAGGTTCATTGAGAAAACATGCAAAGAATTTCCTACAGAATCCCGAGGCCAAGTGTGTGTTTGTGTGGAGAGTTGTCACTGAAAACACCCCTCTTTTTCTGTGCGCTCACACACACACACACACACACACATACTTGTCAACACAGAAAATCCTCAACAATAAAACATGCTAAAAGATCTGTTTCACAGATCCCCCTTCCCCCATTACACTTTTCTGCTTGTGTGTCCCTTCTAAGCACAAAAAAACAACTTGATTTGGACTCTTCCCATAATAGCTGGAGCCCATGGCTGTGTAATGGCTACTTTCCAAACTTGCCTGGCGACGCGTGAATGCTCACTTTTAACAGATTGTCCATTTCTCCTTCATGCAGCGTATAATTTAGATGTTTGCGACTGAACATGCGTAGGAGCTTCTGAGGTAAATGCAGCTTCAGTTTGTTTTTTCTCCCCAGTCTGGTTCCTGAAACGTGAACCAGTTTTTTACTTTGCTTTGCTGCCACTGTTTCTGTTTTTCTCTCTCTCTTTTTTTTTTTTTAATTTGCATTGACTTTCCTTCTGAAATAGCAAGGTGAGCAAGAGACGTGACCGATGATTGCAAACACACGTGCAGAGAGTGCACGTGACTCCTGTCCTGTAGTGGTAGCGTATGCTTTGACAGTTTCTATGTATTCTGTAGCTGTTTGTGAATGATGAATACAATGTAGTTGATTTGTTTGCTGTTGCTTTTTTTCTTTTTGGTAGTTTTTTTTTTTTTTCTGAATGGTTTAAAGAGGTTAAGATAACACCCTGCTGAGGTACAGAAGAAGCAGCGGCTCTGAATTGACTGTTGATGGATGGATGAGGGGCTGGAAATCTCCTGGATGCCCACAGGCTCTTTCCAACAGTGCGTTGTATCACGTAGCAGCCCTCACTGAGTGACAGAGAAAAATGTCTGAAAAGTGATGCGAAGGATAGCAGCTAAGCGAAATGACAGAGATTGGCAGATGGAGCGAATGGTTTCAGTTTAAAAAAAAGAAAAAAAAAGAAGTGCAGATATGTAGCTGATATCCTTGGAGGCTACTGAATTGCCCAGTTGTTTAAAAGTTAGCTTAACTTGCAGCCAAATGAAGGTTTTTAAGAAAAAGCAAAAGTAGAGGCACCTCACATGATCTGAACTCTTTTCTTTCAGGACATCTTAAGGGAAACATCTGTGGCTTTTATAGCAGCTATTCTGTTTTAGAAGCCATCCTCATTTCATCGTCTGCTTTCATTTATAGAGGTCTGTTCTGCTTTCAGAACTGGTCGTTATGTAATTTAAAACTTCCATCTCCCACTGAAATGTACGCCCAAAATGGCCCCCCCCCCCCCCCCCCCCACATGAAAAAAAAAAATATACAAAATCTTTGTTTGAAATGGTTCATCTTCAACGTGCATTTTGGAAGTTTGGCTCATCTTCTGCTTTAACTTTTACAAAGTCGAGTCACACAAACATTTGCATACCACAGCGAATCTGCTTAGAAACTAATTTTCACACCCACGATTTATTTGATAGGTAAATAAGTTATAAAGTGATTTGGAACAAACTGACGTCAGACGTACACCGTATCTGTAGTTTGATCTGGCCATTTCTGCATTGATGACCGACTGTTCTCTATTCATAAACACGAGCTTTTAGAAGTGTGTGTTTCGAAACGGCGTGCTGTTGTTGAGTAACGAGATGGTGTGCAGACAGATGTGACAGGAGCAACAGTCACTGAAGTTCTCTCCTCTTTATTCCACTAAGTCTATTTCTTGTGAAGGTAATTGACTTGTTTCACACTGCCTAAAGCAAATCTCTGGGATGCCTTTGTGCTTTTTTTTTTTTTTTTTTTTTGGCTCAGTGGTTGTTGAAGGCAGGTGGTGAATGCAGTGCACATACTGCCGCTCCGCAGCTATGATGCGTGGCTCCGCCATGTTGGAAGCAGCGTTCCTGATTGGCTTAAACATAACAATCGTGAAGCTCATTATGTTTTGCAATAAGGCTCATTACTTCAAAATATATAAGAGTCTGTTTTAGTGGAAGAAAAGAGACGACTGTCCATACATATTTGATTTTAATAGAGAGGATTTACTTAATTTAAAGAAATTGTTATTTTGATAACGATAAAATAATTTGATTCAGTTCTATTTCAACAAAAGGCTCTTTTTTTTTTTTTTTTTTTTTTTTTGCAAACGCCATATCGCTTCACCCTGACAACTAGAGTGGGAGAAAAGAAGTCGCACGGAAACCCAACATGGAGGTTTTAGAGGAAAGTTTCCACTCTTGGGGTCTCTGACATTTCTGAGTGGCTCTGGTCATCTGTGTTTGGTAAATTTTGTCTGTTTAGTTTAAAGAAGGCGGTGCCTTCAGACGAGTTGTGTGATTTGTTTGAAGACGGATCCCAACTGGGCCAATGGGACTTATAAACCACAGACACCACCGGCATGTTTCACAACCTCAGCTGGTTGGTATGTTGATACTAAACGTAAAGATTAAGTTCCTGCTGGTGCTCCCATGCTTTGTCCCAGTGACGTACTTTCAACGACCATTTTGAGCAAGTGATAATTCAAGCCAGTACACGATGTCATATAATATCATGAGGACGTTAACCAGGGATGGGAAGGAGGGGTTGAAGGAGTCTCTGTTCCATGGCTGCTTTAGGATGCAAATGCTATTGTAGGACTTGTAAAAGTTGGTATCTGCACAACAAACGCACACCAAAACAACTAAAGAAGCATTCAAGCACAAGGAAATCCTTACAGATGAAATAAGGAACATGAACATCACAGTTGCTTTAGGATAAATAAAACTTGCTTTATCTTTGGCATAAATAAAAAGCTACAGTGCTTCACTGTTGACAAAATAGAAGTGAGTCACAGAGGATGTAACATTCAAAATGTTTTTATTGAAAAGAAAAGCCTGGCAGATATATACTCTTAAAACTAAACAGCCCAAAGCCCTGAAAGAAGACTACAGCCCTCCTATTGTTGGAAGTATTTATAGTCTACATCCTGAACATGCAGTTATCCGATGTTCCACCCCAGCAGTTGCACCCGTGATGCAGCGGTTTGCCTGCATCGTCTTTGATTGTTGCAGTGCGTTAATTGGATAGAAGGCAGCTAGACTTCTTTACTCTCCCGATCTAAATATAATCAAAAAAGCATGTGGTTAGACCTTACAAGAGCAGTGTATATCATGATGGCCTAAGCCAAGAGGCATATAGTCCAAAATCCTTTGGATTTGGCTTCTGGATTACCATGAATCTGGATGACTGAGAGCCTGCTGTCATATTGCAGTTACAATGACCCTAAACACGTCTCGCTGTTAAATGGATGCTCCACTGCATGGGTGGGACATGGATCTGGGTTTGGCAGCCAAAAATCCTTTAAAGCCAGATTTATGTATTTATTTTATTTATTTATTTTTTTTCTAAAGCCACTTCATGTTATTCAGTGTTGCTGAGAAGGAGCGTTTCCCGGTTGTCGTCAAGCGAGATGCAGGCTACATCCTGGACGTGTCGTCAGTCCCATTCACCCGTATGGACAGTTTCAAACCTCCAGTTAATTTAACAGGCGCGTTTCTGGGTTGTGGGAGGAAGCTACAGAAACTGGTGAAAACCCACAGAGGAACGCTACTTAAACTCTGGCCAAAACCTTTCTGCTGTGAGATGACAGCGCTAAACTTTTAAAATTTTCTATTGTTTGCGGATTTCCTGTGTTATGAAACACAAAGACACACACACACACAGCACATCAATCTCACTGAGAGTGGCAGTTTGGTGGACATGTAGGTTTTATGTCCCTGGAACAGAAGGCATTTTTGGCAAAATATCTACTGAACTTTGGCTGCTTACTGAAGGGGCTGATTAGACAGCCGACACTTTGCATAAACAATAACACTCTTTCATCCAGCTGAATGAGAAGGAAAGATCAGCAGCTGCAGACGAGCGAACGTGCAAAGATGTGCATGATGTAACCAGGTGGTGTTTCTCCATGCAGGTGTGTGAGCTCGTTCGCTTCTTCATTGAGAACTGTAACGGCGTCCTGGGAGACGTCGCCTCGCTGTTCAGGGCCTTCAGCCAGAAGAGCAGCAGCAGCGACCACGGATCTGGTAAGAACCAGCAGGAGAGACTGTAACTGGAAAACAAACGGCAGAAACATGGAGGTCGAGTGTGTTCAAATCCAGAATTCCCAGTTTTAGCCTTCAATTTAAACCACTGAAATAGCATCCGTCTTCTGTCACTGTTCATCCATAATCAATCATACTTTGGAATTTCTCTTGGTTATGGAAAACTGTTGACATGAACTCTTGAGAAATACTGTTTGATAATCCTGTGTAGACTGGACTTGACCTGCAATGACTTCCATGTGTCGTATTAAGGACATTGAAAGGATGAAACTGCAGAAGAACTGAAGAAATAACTGCTCTCTGCTCCTTATTTCCTTCACTTTAATTTCTGGAAAATACAAATTCACTGTGCTGCTCCTAGAAATTTTGAGGGATTTGGATTGAGACTGTGCTGAGTCTCAACGCCTCTTTCAGTCCTGTTGATTGGGGTCAGCGGTTGACCTGCGGTAATTTCAGCGGCTGCAGGGTCACAGGTGCTCATTAAAAAAACCACCAAACCTCCTCATTCATACATTGGACCAGTTCTGTTTCATGCTGTAAATAACTGCCAGAGGTCAAAGAGCACATCGCTAAGGTGATGCCTTGTCCTCTGTTCTCCTGGGCTCCAGCAGTGAACTGGGACTTTGTCCCTTCAGTCCAGAGCCAGGACTCTTGGGTTTCTCTCTAACTGCTCCTAGTTTTAGTTTTGTGGGTGAAGTAGAGTAAACTTAATCAGCAAATGTTTATTTATCTTTACGTTCATTCTTTTTATAACCCTCTCCATCCCTCTCCTCCCAGATGTGTCGTCCTTCCAGACGAATGACTCATCCTACGACAGTCTTGAGAACGAGCTGAATGACGATCCGGAGTCTCCGTACCAGGAGCAGCTGCCACTTCGCGACAAGGACAAGCCCGACAGCTGCAGCCGTGACTCGGTCATCACCCTCAGCGACGGCGACCCTGATCCAGACCCCGACACCGACCTCCTGCTGCAGCTCCCCCCGCTGGCTAGACCCAGGAGGTTCAGCCCTGTGGTGCGGCAGCCCCGCACCCGGCAGGTCGGCGGCTCATCGCAGGGTCTCAAAAGGCTGAGGAGGAGTTCAGAGCCGGCCTTAGCTTTGGCGAGCATGCCATCTTCAAACGCAGCGAGGGTTCATGCCGAGAACCTCCACCAGCCAGTGCGCAAGGCGAGTTATGACGCTGCCATGGAGGGAGAGGGGCACGAGGACGAGGTGTTTCTGGAGAAGGGCCTGAACAGGCTGCAGCTGAAGGAGGAGCGAAAGGAAGAGGGCGAGAAAAAGAGTGTTAAAATCCAGAATGGTGGTCGGAGGAAGACGAAGCACGCTCCTCCGCCACCTCTGCGTCTGGATGCCAGCTGCTCCAGTCTGTCGTCGCCAGCGACCTCACCAACAGGCTCCTCCCTCAGCTCTCTAGACTCCGCCTTCTCCCAGTATTCCACTGACTATGCCACAAGTGGAGCAGTTCTTCAGCAGTCGCCGAGAGACTCCCCACCCCAGAGGGACGCCCCGCCTCACTGGCCCCACTCCTCCTCTCATCCCTCTCAGATCAGCCAAACCACCTCCCACTCGCACAGTCTCCACCCGAACACATGGCTTAAGAGGGACCGCTGCCTGTCACTGAGGCACCCTGAAGCTGGACACGCAGAGGACGTGCTTGTGGTAAATGGAAATTCGTACTTGGCTAGTAATGGCCACTCTGTCGCTGCACAGGAAACTGTGGGAACTAATCAGAACTGCCAACGTAGGTCCAGCAGCCCTCCGTCGTATCATCAGGCTCTGCAGCAGCTGCAACGCAATCGCTGTCCTTTCTATAGAGGGACGGAGAAGCCTCTGACAGTCAAAGAGCTACAGCTGCTTCATGACCAACCCGCTGCCTGCAGACCCTCAAACCAAACCTCCCCAACCAACCTCAAACCCCCAACAGAGGTGACGCAAAGGATGGCGGGGAGCGACAGTGTGCAGCCCCCTCAAGGTGTTTTCTATGGACAGAGTCCCACAGCGCTGGTTCTCCAGAGGCCAAAATCCCACTCTCTAACTCCAGCCTTGGAAGTCCACAAGGGGAGGAAGACTCTTCCCCGCCGAGCATCTGAACCTACCAAGCTCCCAGCAAACTGTCAGCATCCCACGAGCCTCACCTTGGACAGGCCCCGTGCTGCTAAAGCTCAGGTGCAAGACGGCAGACTTAGAGTGTCAGACGTGGAGCCCAACCATTCCTCATCGCACCTTTGCCTTTCTCCCTCATCTACTCGTGCCGTGAGGGACTACTTTTCCTCGCAGGGTAAGGCGGATGCAGACGCCTGCCTGCGGAGGAGTCAGGAAGTGGTGTTAGCTATTGTGCAAAATAAGAAGGAGTGGCGGAACAGGCGGTGCAGCGACCCACGACTGGAAGACTTTGAACAGCTGTTTTTTGCAGAAGAGTCTTACGTGTAAATAAGAATTTTGTATAGTCAAATTGTAAATGGGAGACTGACTTATCTGATATGTTTATTTCTATACAACTGCCATCGTTGTGGTTATACTCTGCCAAATACACGTTTTTCTTGTCGCAAATTACTGTAATGGTACTTTGAAGCTAATGATTTCAGGAGGTACGGACGCAGCCAGCTGCTGCACAGTCTGGCAAATGGTAAAAATTTGGAGTTATATGTGATGATCCACAATATTTAGATTTTTTTTTTATTTTTTAGGTGAATTAAAATTGCTGCCAAACAGGTTAATGTTGAAATTTTAGTGCAGAAGTCTAGTTTTGATCCTTAAAAAAAGTATTGTTGCCTCTTCAACTCATGTAGAAATTCTGGAGGAGAGAGTTTTTTTTTTTTTTTCTTGTCTATGCTTCTGAAATGTCTTTACAATAACATTTTAGGACGTCCTACAGCGAACAAAAATACATTCCTGGCCTTTTTGGTAGCATAAGATCTGCAACGAAGGAGGAATTGTAACATTGATGCCTTTTGCTGTACATACATTAAACAAACAAAACATCCTAGACTGTTATAAAAATTGTAACATTTTTCAAATATTTTTTAAATTGTTAACAAATTGCATTTATTAGATGAACTCTTCCTTTTCTACAGAGTGCCGTATTTGTCAGAAACCGCTGTTAATTCAAGCTGAGTCTCACGCCGCCGTCCTTGGTGGTTCTGGTTTTGCATCTCGGTGACTGGAGGCTGTTTTCATTTGAGTTTACGTGAATTAAAGTTGTCGACTGACTCAGTTGCAGACAGTGTGACCTTATGGAGGAAAAAGAAATGTGAGAAAACCTTTGCCACTGAGGTAGAAATCTCTTTAATTCTCGCTTTTAAAGCGCTCCATGAGCTTCATTAAAACAAAAAAGAAGAAAGAAAATGTTTGCCAGTCTTATAAGTGTACAGTTTTCAGTTTGTGTCAAGTATGTAATTCAGAACTGTTGTATGTTTTGTCCATAATGATTTTTTTTTACGTTGGTGCTGCTGAGATTGCAGCACTTTGTTTTTTTTTTTCCTTAGATGACACTTAATCATATATGACCTTTTTTTTTTTTTAACTGTGTATTCATCCATATATTACCAGCACAGGACCAGAATAGTTTTTGTGAGTATTAAAATGATTTTCAACAGGATAGCACACTGAAATAAGGCCATAATCAATGTTAAGTGTTGTCTAAATCTTTGTTATAAACCTTATCTCCACTACAGTGAATTGTGTCCAGCCTGTATAGTTCTGCATATTTATGATAAAGATTTATATATATATATAAAAATATATATAATTATATTATCTTTTTTTTTTTTTTGGTATATTTGACAAAATCTAATGAATACTTTCTAAATGCCAATTC
>JBAMYA010051780.1:0-31972 GCA_037176975.1 Arrhamphus sclerolepis | reverse complement strand
TGTGTGTGTGGGATTGCCTCAGGGATGCGTCCTGAAAGGCTTTTTCAGATTAGCAGGAGGACGATTGCCCTGATTGTTTCCATCTTGTTATTAAATCAGGCATTTGATAGTTTTTTTTCTCTCATCAACACTGATACATTCTCAGTGAATGACAGAATTGATTTTGCAAAATCAGATTAGCAGCTCAGTATCATATTACATGTGCCACAAGCTTCAAATTTTGAATAAACTTGTGAAATGAAGGTGCTTTATGTAGATTACTCCCAACAGAATCATATTCAGAGCCATGTGGAAACAGAAACCACATCCTCTTTTATTTCGAAGTTTGAATGTATCAAGACATTAAAACAAAGTTGGTTTGGCCTGGTGGTTAGCATTGTTTCCTCCCAGCTAAACGAGATGCACAGCATGTGGAAATATTAAGTACCCCCTTATTGCTTACTTAACAAACGAAGTATCAGTCATTGGGATGCTAACCAAATGCACTTGATTAGTTTATTACTAGAAACTCTTGTGGAACGGTGTCCTTGTTATAGATGTGACCAAGGTCGAGATGACACACTGAGCCAGTTTTGACGAAAACCAGACACAGCATATCAGCACAAATACCTCAAACTAACTGTTAATCCCTGTGGTAGAGACGATGATGATTTGGACTTACTTTGTTGTAGTAAGACCTGGGAACCTTTTACCTCTCTGTGCACTAGAGTATTCTAGGGTCATGCTCGACATCATCTGTCTGAGAAGTCCAGCTTCCCTTCAGTGGCTTCCTGCTGTTTTCAGGATAGAAGTTAAAATCCTTCTCCTCATATACAGCTCTTAAGAGCCGAGCTTTCATGCCTCTTAAAAAAAAACAAAAACAAACTAACAGTGCTATGAAAAAGTATTTGCCCCCTTAAAGATTTCTTCTGTTTTGGCTGTTTTGTCACACTTACATATTTCAGATAAACAGATACAGTTTAATATACTTTTAATTTTCTGTATAAAGTGTCTTGAGATTACTTTATTTAAAGTCGGGGGTATGCAGTTGAACTGAATTGAATGGGATTGAAATGAACTGAGTAGATTACAGAAAAAGGTTGTTTGCTGCTAAGAGTGGTTATACACGTTATTTAATACTCGGTGTTTATGTAATGTGTTATTCTCCATCTGAGGATATATATTTAGCTCATCCTAAGACCTGGTGAGGACTGTATTTTTATTATGGTATCTTGATATGTAAAACCTGATTTGAAAAAAGGTGTTTCTTTTTCACAGGACTGTATGTGTGTGCTGCAGGGTGTACAGCCTTTTACATAATGTATATCCCTGTAGAGAGTCCTGCATAAATCTATTGATGGATTGGAAAGAGGAAATCACTTGACTTTGCCAGGCTGTAATATGACACAAGTAGACCAGCTTCTTAACACTGTGGCTACAACATTAATGACTAATACTATTAAATATTTCCCCAGAGAGACATGGAGGGTCAAATGATAAAATTGTCTTCTTTCTCATTAGAGTTATAATTCATATCTAGTGTGTGCCCTCATTTTATCATTAATTAATCCTCAGTGACATAATGACTTCTCATACTAGGTTTATTTGTTTATTGTTATTATTTCCTCTTGTTTTATTTAACATGGTAATGCATGATTTTTATTATATTGTGTAAATTATACTGATATAACTAGTTACGTGAGCCTGTGGTTTATCTGTAGTGAGTTTGCTGGCCTTACTATATTATATAAATTTCACATTTTCAGAAGAATACACTTAAAGAGTATCCCTGCAGCACTGAGCAGAAAAACTATTTCTAGACTTCTTATTTAAGTCTAACAGTGGAAAACATCCTCTGTTTTTGTCTCCTGGGTTTTGGCTGATAGCGAGGGATGAAAATGCACCATTGCTTCCAACCAATCTACCATTGCATATAAATTCTCATAAAACTGAGAGAAATGTATACCGAGTCGGTTTATGGTATATTCTCAATGGTCGTATTAGCAGCTCGATTACTGTAACTGCTCTGTCTGTCTCTCCATCAGACTGCTTTTCATGCTTTGCTGGATTTATTGTGGCTCTCAGATATGATGTGCAGCATCTTTTTTATTCATCCTAGTCTCTCTGTTTTCTTTCTCAACAGATACATTCTGCCTGTCAGCAAACAAGGAGGATCATGTATGATTGAAATTGCAGCAGATAATGGCACAGCTCAGCATCTTGAGGAGTTTGTATCACGCCCCATGTCAGAGGTATCTTGACCTGCTTGAGGTCAAATCAATCCTTTCTGCATCCATTACTTCAAATGTCCAACTGGATCCTATAACTTGTCTTTCTTGTTCATAGAGTTTACTGCAAAAACAATAATAATGATGTAATTTAACATAACTTCCAACCAGGTTTACACTGCTGAGTTGATGAATAATCAGTTCATTTTATAGTGACAATTTACCTCAGAAGTCATCCCGAGACAGTACAATCCAGTTCAGTCCAGTTATATTCTGATTCAGTCCAATTTATTGTTGGCCAACTAATACCGTTCATTTAAATTCAGATTCAAGATTCATTTTTTGTTTGATTGTTTTGTTTGTTTTGTTTTGGTTTGGGTTTTTTTGTAATTCCACACTGTGCCCCTCTCAGGACATAGTTTGGGAATGCCTTTTTTACCTCCTCCTCCCTTGTGTTTATCCTTTTCTTATCTAAGAAATAGGGGTGCCAACCCTTGGCTGCTGCCTCAGTCATCCCGCTCCTTTTTACCCTTGTGTGATTTGTTCTCTGTTCTCTTGGACGGGCTGTACTGAAAAATAATTTTGTTTGTAATTTCGTTGTACCAGGGCACTGGTTCAGTGGCAATAAAGCTATTCATTCATTCATTCATTTAAAAATAAATAAATAAATAAAGATAAGGCACTGAGCTGAGCGCATAAATCTTAACTTTGGTGCAGTACCCCATCCTGAGCAAGCATAAGGTAACAGTGGAGAGGGAAAAAAAAAATAGAAATAACATGGAAGCAGACTCAGTGAAAGTGCCCATCTGCCTCTACTGGTTGGGGGTGTAAGATGACAGGAAAAAGAGACAAACAAGCAATAATTTAATTGTGTTAATTGCAATAATAATGACATGTACATTCACAAGGAGTAAAGAGATCAGAGTGATGAAGAGCCCAGTGCATCATGGGTGGTCCTCCAGCAGTCTAAATCACATAATCACTTTGAGGTATAGTTTTTGGATTCTTATTTGTCATTTATCTACTTATTTAGTACCATATTGTCTAACTTTTCTCAAGTCAAGTGGACTGAAGAGGAACCACTGCTGAAGCTATTTTAAGTTTCCTTATGATGTTCACGAGGTAAACAGTACAAATACAGCTTTGATGTCAGAGACTAACCTGGGAACATACACTTGCATTAATTTAGACAGATGATGCATTCTGGCAAGAGCCGAACAGCTGAGACAACATTGCGTTGTGATGTTTTCTCTGAGCCCTCTGCATCATCGCTGCTGTTCCGCCAACAGAGTAGTAGCATTGAAATGAATAACTTACAAAACTCATTACAGCAACACCTTGAGTAGATTAATGCGTGTTATCAAAGCCAGGCCAGCAACAGCAGTTGCTTTATGAATAAAAATGGAGAGAAGCGCCCATTAAAAGTATGTGCACCTGTGACAGTGTTCACCGTTGACGATCACAATTAACATGAGAGCAGCATTTACATAGTTTTGACTTGATTGTCAGAGCTGGTTTGTTAACTGGATTTATACTTTATACACCTTTATTTGTTATTATTATTATTTTTTTTTTTCATATTCAAAGGCACAGAGAGGGTTCCAGCTTTCCACTGGCTCAGCATGTGAACTTTCATTGATGTGATTTATGGTCGTCTAACTTGAGATGTTATGATATTTCTGAACCACCTCTCACACACCCCAGCCCCATACCCTTTTTTCTTTAGCTTATAAGACATTCATTAATTACAGAGGTGCTCTCTATGAGACAATTAACTGCAGGCTGACTGCTAGATAACCTTTTACAGCAACATCAATTAAAAGTTTGACAATTATGAAATGCTATTGAAACTGCATTCAGTCAAATTAAAATTAAAGCATATTTGTTGGATTTTGATTATAAAAGTAGCTGCAAGTAGGACTATTTAAGGCAAGGAATAAAAAAATTTAAAAAAATAAAATTTCCTGAACAGCTGAAGGATATAATCTCTCCAATGTGTCCTGGTTGTGCCTCGGTGCTTCCTCCTGGTTGGACATGCCCAGAAAACCTCACGAGGGAGGCAACAAATGTCCAAACCACCTCAACTGGCTCCTCTCAATGTGGAGCAGGGACTCTGCACTTAGAGCCTCCCAAAGCTCTAAGGGAGAGACCACCCACGCTACAAAGGAAGCTCATTTCAGCTGCTTGTATCTGCAGTCTCGTTCTTTTGGTCACTACCCATAGCTCATGACCATAGGTGAGGGTGGAACAAGATCAACCAGCAAACAAAGTCTTACCTTTTGGCTCAACTCTCTCATCACCACACTACTTCAGATGCTGCACTGATTTACCTGTAAGATCTCCAGCTCCATTCTTCCCTCACTCAGAAACCCAAGATACTTAAACTCCTCCACATTAGGCACAGCGTCATACCCATCCTTAACATGGCATTTCATCCTTTTCCAACTTAGAACCATAGTCTTCTATTTGGAGGTGCTGATTCTCATCCCTGTCACCTCATATTCGACTGCAAACCACTCCAGAGAGCAGAAGATCATGGCTTGAAGAAGCCAACAGGGCCACATCATCTGCAAACAGCAGAGGTAATTCTGAGGTCACCAAACCAGACCCCCTGTGCTCCTTGGCTGTGCCTAGAAATTCTGTATATAAAAGTTATGAACAGAATCGGTGGCAAAGGGCAGCCCTGATGGAGTCCAGCTCTCACTGGAGATGAATCCAACTTAAAACTGGCAATGCAAACCAAATTCTTGCTATGCTTGTAAAGGGACTGGACAGAGGTCATTGCTCCCAATCACACCCTTCCAGGTAATACTATGGTTACCCACATTATCCTTCTAAGTCCCCCAGCCGAACGAGTCCCCTGTAGGAACAGTTACCAGCCACCTAGCAAGGACTCAGAGAAGGCTGGCTGTTCTAAACTGCTGGTCAGTGCATAAGCACAGAAAAAAAGTCAGAGCTGTTGCATCATCCTCTACTGTTGGACCAAAGTTTCCCAAAGTAATTCTGCCTATGTTTTCTCCATAGAAAATGTATACTAAAGTGCATTTTATATAATACACATTTCATTTAAAAAGTGCAATTATAAAGTCCATACTTTAATCACACTTTAGTGTGTACTTCAGTGCATTATTTGGGAGCAACTGAATTGATCTTAGATGTATTAGAATTGAATTATAATACTATTTGATTGCTAATTAAATGCACTGTATGCTGCTTTAATATGTTAAACTGAGAAACAAAAAGACATTTATGTTTTTTTTCAAATGGGTCTTAATTCAACACATTTATATTTTACTATTTAGTTCACTTATTGTAGCTTTGAAATACAAATGTAGAATAAAATAAATACAATTAAATGCTTCTTAACTATGTTAATTTAGTTAAAATAAATATGTTTAAGGTTTCCAAAAGATATTAATTCAGCACACTTGTAGTGTACTAATAAATACAATTTTATAGCTTTATACATATCTTATCTATCTATCTGTCTATCTGTCCATCCATCCATCCATCCATCCATCTATACACATACAAACCCCACTCCATCCCTAAATACAGCACATAAACAGGGAACAAAGAATACCCATAATGCAATGTGAGCAACACACCCGCAGCATGCCACAGTATAGGCTAATACTACTTAAATGAACTAAAATGCTAATTTATCATACTCAATTGAGACCCTGTTGTAGAAATACAAAGCAGTTAAATATGTACTTCCTAAGTATAAAATGAGTATGTCCTTTCAGTGTTGAAATGCCTACATGTATATACTAAACTGCAGCACAACTGTGTAGATTTCAAATTCACTTAAGGACCTTTCACACAAACATGTTTTAACAACATAGCTATGATGGTAACCTTACAAAGCATATTTCTGATGTAAAAAGCCTTTTTAACCATATTTTCTAAACCACACTTTCAAACATGCATTAAACAACCACTTTCATAGATACTGTAAATAAGTATGTCCACTATTTTTTTTCTAAAACATAAATAAAAAAAAATTCTTCAAAACATAAAGAAACAAACACTTATATGTGAAATATACTTTCATGTCTTTCTGAATACACTGTAGTGTACTGAAGTAAATACTACAAATGTATTAATTTAGAATATACTTCTCAGCTAGTACATGAAAGTATGCTTAAAATACAATTATTTGGAATGCATTAATTTTGAAATGTACTTTTATTAATCTTTGAAACTTTTAAGTATATTATTAGCATAATTGAGTATACTTTTTTTTACCCAACAAATGCTTCTGAACTCATTGCTGTAAGTCCACTTAGCAAGTGATGAATATTACACAGGCAAGCTTTTCAAATAGTCTTCTCATAAACACGGTAAACATACTTAAAGGTGCCATAAATTCATTTCAGGATCAACCCATTGTCATCATGCAGCTCCAGTGGCTCGCTGCTGATTGTCTTACATACCCTCACAGCTTAGTTCTTTGTACAGGTGCCCAGGCGCTGTGCTTCTTTTATTTGACGGCTCAGTTTTGTTGAAGACACTATCGGGGCATTTAACTGTGCGGGGACTTTACATTGGTGTTCCTGTGAACTCTGCCATCTGTGTCCTTTTATATGCTTTCAAGACGTGCAGCAGTTACGTTGCTGAAAGCTTGAATTAAACCAACGTCTGAAATGATTGTGTGGTCTCACACCTCACTGTCCCTTCATGGAACACCTCCACTGCAGCTGTCCATCACGTTTCCTCCGGAGCCAGCATGCAGTCACGACAAATGCCACTCTTGAAGGACTTCAAAGACTAATAAATACCAACATGAATATTACATTATGCAACAGCACTTTTCAAATTGAAAACATTCAGACATTCAAAATTGTCCGTTTAACGCTTTACTCCATGTATTGTAAATATATATTTCTATATGTATATATATATATATATATATATATATATATCTTCCATATAAATCTTTTGGTTCATTTTTTGGGATATTTTATAGAAAAACATTTTTTTTATTCTTTTAGACACCCTCCCTCCCCAAAACATTTTTTGTTTCCTTAGAGCAACAATGAACCATGACGGTACGAATTCGCACAGAAAATTATCCATTCACATACAGTATCATGAGACAATACTTACAAAGCAGTAGAAAATGACAGTTTTAACAAATTAACATACTATTATGTAAAAAAACAAAATCATATGTAACATCTAAATCATATGTGGCCCTGCGATGGACTGGCAACCTGTCCAGGGTGTACCCCTGCCTTTCGCCCACAGTGAGCTGGGATAGACTCCAGCAGACCCCCGTGACCCTTCACAGGACAAAGCGGGTATAGATAATGGATGGATGGATGATTTCATTGGCTCACTCATCATCTTATCTATTTTAATTGATGTAGAAGTGATGGATTGTTACCCTAATGATGGAGAAGAAGGCTTCAAAATCATCCCTCTTTGAAAAACCATTTGTCCACTTCTCCTTACAACAGTGTTGCCAGACATATGGTAACTGTCATGTTTATGATTGTTTTAAGGCCTAGAAGATCAATAATTTTAAAAGGCCCCCACCTCCAGTTCAAACAAGCCTCTGTGATTATTCTTGAGTAGCTTTAATTCTAAATGCAATGTCTGACAAATTGTTTTAATACATATCAAAAAATGATACTTTCGTGATATTTTTTTCATTTCCCATCTATCAACACTGCTTAGACGGTCTAATGTCGGCCGTCACAGCCGAAAGATGCACAATTGTGCAACTTTTGCTGCCTAGGAGCGCATCATGAAATAACACGTCTACATAGCACAGTAGCCAGTGAAACTCAAATAAGGAAAGACACTTTTCTTGATTTCTTCTCTCTTTGAAGCACACCAACATGACAACAACGCTAACTTCAGAGTCATTGATGCATTAGCATGTTAGCAGCAACATGCTAATGACAGCACGTTTAGACTGAAATACAGTCAAGTTTATTTCTGTCATGGCCACAATTCAGCACATGTTCAATCAGTAACATGCTGATAATTAGTTATTCACTGAGTTCATGCTGTGCCATGTGGCTTTCATTAATCTTATAGGACTGCAAAAATCACAAAGCTGACGTTACACAGCTTAAGACCCGTTTATTCAGTCTGGTTTTAACGTAGTAAAACACTATTTTGATTTCAATGTTTTATTAATTTTATCTATATATTTATTGCCTTCCTAGCAGCTAGTGTTTTAAATTGCTTTTATGCATCTTAATTTTTAGTCTTTTTATTTCTGAATTTCTCAATCATTTATATTTCTATTTTGTCCCAAATGTCTTAATTTTTACCTTTATGTAATTTTAACTAGACTTTGGCATGCATTGGTCCCTTGTTTCTGTTTTAAATGGGTTGCCATGTTTTACTTTTTGTTTTTTATTCAGTTGCTGTAAAAATAAATAAATAAATACATGTTCTTGTATGAAAGGTGCTATATAGATAAGGCTTGCTTATTTGATCGGAGATGCTAATTCCAGACTCGAAAACCAGCCACTGTGAACTGAAGTTTAAAACTCGTGTTTGAAAAGGGTGCTTTTGTACCACGTCCTCTATGTGGTCATTCTGAAAAGAAGGCATGTTTCCTTTAAAGAAAATGGGAGAAAAAAAGGGAAAAAAGAAAGAGTAAATGATTGTCTCCAAGGCGACCGCTGCCAGCAGAAACCATCTCCAGGCACAGATGCTAATCAGAGCATTATGACAAGTGGCACTAAGCTGTCTTTAGGTGAGGTGCAGAGGGCAGCAGGAGCTGTAAGCAGGCTGCTTCATCATGTGTGTCAGCGTGTGTTTACATCCTAAATCCACCAGCAACACTGCTGGAAGAGGGCGAACCTTTCTAGACTTTTCCACGCCACCCTCCTGCGGGTCGTTCCGCCCCACATCACCGGCTAAACGTGCAGCTAGCTCGCCGACGACGTCTGCCCCTGACCCACCGGGCTCGTTTTGGAGCATAAAAAACCGGGTCAAATGTCCAAGAAGCGGGGCAAAGTCGGGCCACGCTGTTAACGGACGGAGTATGGAGTCGGTCCAACGGGACCCAGAGTACCGTTAGCAGACGGAGCATCGGCGTAGACGAGCACACACTGGTCAGTTTTCATTTAACACACATACGTGCACATGATTTTAACACACATACACGCGCGCGCGCGCGCGCACACGTGCCATAATCTGCACGATACGCTTCATTTATACGAACAACCAACGATCGCTGAGCTCCAGCATCACGTCAAATTCATGTCACTTACTCGAACATGTCATGAGGCGTTTGAGGTCCAGCCGATATTCGAGGAAAACAGAAATATTCCTGTGCGGTTAAAGCAAGACGAGACAGTCCGCGGGATAATTGTCCCTTTCTCCTCAGCCGCTTCGGACGAGAAAAGCGCCCATCCTCCGGCAGTCCGTCATCCACCGTCCCGCGGTCGGATGTCAGTTTCCCATGGCGGCCGACGCCCTCGAACCCCGCAGGGACCGGACGGAGCGCTAACGTCTATGCCGAACGCAGGAGCCGGTAATGGGCTGCCTTCTCTGAGCCCATCGGTAATCCCTTTTTTGCAGCCAAGGAGAGGGGGAGGGAGGCGGAGGAAGGAGGGAGGGAGGGGGAGGAGACTCCATGAATTGAATAGACCTTGCCTTTCAGAGGGCAGAGATAAGGATGATAAGGCAGAGTCAAACCGCTGCTCCATCTGAATTCAGAGGGACATGTCCCCTAATTAAATAAATAAACAAACATACATTTACAAACAAACCAGCATTTCTGTGACTAATGCTGAAATCAGACTTCTGGTTTCTGGTTTCATTACAGCTAGTATCACATCAGATTTACAGACTGATCGACTTTACAAGAGATACATGATTACGGTTAAATAAATTACAAGAATACATTTGAAGAAAAAAAAAAAAAAACTTTTGCAGACACTTGGGGGAAAAAAAAAACTCCTTCAAAATTAAAAAAAAACAAGTGTCTTTGTCTCCATGAACTGTATGCTTTTTAGTCTTCACAGATTAATTCAAGTACAACATGAAACTGGTGGATAATTAATTTACAGCATGTTACACTTTGATTAAACATACGTTGAATCACGGCTACAAGAGAAATAATGTGTTTCAGGATCTAAACGCAACCTGCTAATGCACTGATGACTCTAAAAGTTAGCATTGTCATAGTCGTGTTTGTGTGATTTGAAAAGAAAAAAAATAAAATTAAGTTCAGAGGCATCTGTCATCTTAACTCAAGTTGCACATATTTATTACTGTTTTCCGTTATGTGTGGCTGTTTTGTTGCTAGGTGACTGTGCTGTGTAGACCATTTACTGTAACTACGGATGACCTATCAGGTCATGTGACCCGCAGGAAACCTACTGGATAGGAACCCATAGGATACAGGAAGCCTTTGAAGCCTGTTTTCCCTCGAACTGCTCGGCGCCATTTTGCAAAGAGGCGGGACAGAGCTGTCGAAGCCAACGGTACAGCCAATGGCAGCGGAAAGCACAAAGACGAAGAATTAATCTACCGAGCCAACCTATCACATTTTTTTGCGCCCACGTGGTAATCTAACATAACACAACTCCATCACTTCGCTTCATTTCCTTGTGGGCAGTCCGAATCTAAAGTGCTGTCATTCATTCAGTCGTTGGGACCTGTGGCGGACTGTAACAACACAGACCCACAACATCACACCACACTCCATCAGTGTACCCACACCCATAACACTGTATAGAAGAACTGGATAGAGCCAGGGTGATGTCATTCATGGGTTTTCAGAAACGTTCGCTCCGTTAGGTCTTTACTCGCAGCCCACAAATAACCTCAAGAGGAATTTAGTAACTGAGGTGAAGACAGTCAGTTGTTCTCAATGTCAGCTGCCAATCATAAAAACCACACCCTTAATTTTGCATATGTTTGTGGCTTTATAAAGTTTGACCCGATGAAGTAAGTACCTCCAGGATCTTGGGATTTTTGCTATCCAAAATGCTTGAATTTGCGGCGGCTATTAGCAAAAACTGCAGTGCAATTTGTGTATTTTTGCAGAAAGAACATGGAAAAATAGAAAATTAAGGTAAAAATGTATTAAACATATATAATACAAAATAAAATGCTGGAAAATCTGCAAAGTGCACATAAAATGCATGTTATTAAAAAGTATTTCCTGCAACAGCGAGAAGATGTAACAGTTGTAAAATTAAGAACAAAAGGAATTCTCTTGCATCTTTAATTTTCCTAACCTAACTCGGTCTCAGCGGGATATTATTAAAAATGAAACTTATTCAGCTATATTCAGGGTATATTATTTCGCATTTAAGATATATGGTCTTTTCTACAAGTCACATGTTCCAAATTCTGCCAGTCCTTTAAAAAGGGATCTTATTCACCTGTTTATTTTGGGAGATTAATACCTGCAGGGTTTGTGTTTAGGCATCATCATCATCATCATCATCTGCTTGGAAAAAGTACAACTAAAACATGACAAGAGCAGCCGCCTGCTGCGGGTCCACCTGGCCGAAGCTCAGAGCCCACCCAATCCCTTAACCCTCAATCTGTGTGTCCATCTCTCTGGATTAGTCCAGATCATAATCCACGCTGGCCTGAGCCAGGCCTGCATCTCCACAATTCAGCCCCTGTAATCTGCTTTTCCCCGAGGTTGTGCATCGAGTCACTGCCATGTCAGAGTTTCCTGTGGCCGGCAGGAGCGGAGACGGGCCGAACGTGACATAACAGAGCAGCAAGAAAGGAAAATCAAAGCAGCGGATGTGGGTGTCCAGCTGTACACAAACATGCCACTTGTGTGCCTCAACTTCCTCAAAATCTTCAGCCGTCGCTGCGTCAGAACGAGAGCTTGGTCATGTGAAACTGCGTGAAACCCCACAAGTCTCAAATAGACACTTATCCAGAGTGCAAAACAAAGCAGGGAAAGCAGCCGCCGATCAACACAAGTGAGTTTCATCAAGCAAAACCGGACAAGCTTCAGAGAGAGTCCAGACGAGCCGTAATGGCACGAAACAAAGCGAAACTGAGGCCAGGCAGCAACGGTTATCAGCCAACCACGCGCTGCGTTGTCTTGTTTATGCTAATCATCATTTAGTGGTGTTTTCTCTCATCGCTACAGACGACTTTATCGAGTGCTTACACGTGTCCAAGTACATCTTGTATTTACAGTACGCCCTGCTCATGAATTTTAAACTGCAACCATCTGCTTCACACTTGACTGGAGGTGACGTATTACAGAGCTGCACAGACAAGTCTTTAAAAGCACTATTTATGCACATCTGGAGAATTTACCAGAGGGATTGAATAAAGGTGATGAGCGTCTTCTAAAGATCCTGCTGGTGGCAGCTTAAAAAAAAACAAACAAAAAAAAACCAGCTATTACAAAGTAATGCCTTCAGAAAGACTTTCCTACTTTAGGCACATATACTGGTATTGTTAAAAATGTACATGAGCCTGAGCAGAAGGCTCATGAACTCTTTACGATTTCAAGAAGGACCAGGAGAGAAAAGCTGGGAAAAGTTTCTTATTACAATTTTACCACAAGTAACAAATGTGTACAATGTAACATTAACAATTTAGGAAGTGCTAGTTATAAATAAAGACAACAATAAATATAACAACAAAAGCGAAATAAATAACATTCTAAATAGCTATATGAAAAACTATTACAAACAAGCATTAAAAATGTTGACAAAAATGTGCAAAACCTCTAAACACCGAAATATCAGCACAAAGCTGCGCTTCTCAAAGCTGAGAATCCGTTGCAGTGTAAACGGTCGAAGAGTTGTGGTAATTTTAAAAATGCTTGTCATTTCCTGTCGTGGGTGACAGCTCCAGTTTAAAAGGGTTAACTTATTATTCACTGGAATCAGTGACTGGAGTGAAGTTCAACAAAACCACGTCAGTCCGCAGTGTTTCCACCGCTGCCACCCGCCGACTCAGCGAGTCCGTAACTCAGCAACCGAAAAGCCAGCGGAGTTGAATCTGCCGCCTTTCCGGTTGAGTCCGTCACTCACTCAGTTCAGCTAAATCACCTGAGTCCGCGGTAATTCCGCTACACCGCTGTCCGCTCTCACTCACGCCATTTTGTTAGCATTAGCAGCTAGAGGACTTATATAAATTGTGTTAGTGGAGACGTCGGAATTGTGACTCGTGATTTAGTTGGAAGATTCGGCTCATAAACCTGAATAAATGAAGAACCAACCAGCTCTACCTGCACCTCAATAATGGTGAGTGGGAGGAGAGACGGGCAGAGAGGGTGTATATGTGTATATGCCCCCTCAAGGACACGCATCTGACCCCTGACACTCGTAAATCTTTTGTGCACCAACATGCAAACTGTACTGTGATAATGCATGTGAAACGTCGTCGAAGCCCCTGCAATTTCGTTGTACTTAGAGCTTGTCTGTCTGTGCAATTACAATAAAGCTTTCCATTTCTATATATATACATATATATATAAAATATGCCTATACACACACACACACACATATATATATATATAAATATATATGTATACACACACACATATATGTATACACACACATTGTCGACGAGCGACATATTTTCTGCTCATCATTCACTGCAGAAGCGGCAGAGTCAGAGGGTGACAGCAGCATTACAGCGGGTGGTCAGGACATCCGCTGGAGGTGACGACTGAGAATCCTGTCAAATGTTGTGCAACAAGCTGCCAGCAGTCGGCACCTACGCTGGATGTCCTGCTGGAAGACGTTATTTGGTCTGACGTAAACAGGTGAGAACCCATAAAAAGACTTTTACACTCGAGGAAGCTGCATAAAAGCAGTTTAAAGTTGGTCAGCGGATCTCAGTACAACACAAAAACAAACTCTGATGAACAACATAACTTTGCCCTCTCACAGTGCTAATTATTTGTTTAACAACTGTGAAGACAGAAAGAAAAAATGAATATAGGCAATACCAGGTACAACCTGAAGCTGCTTCCAACAATATGGAGTTCAACAGACTGAGAAAGATCTTCAATTTTAATCTGCCCCAGAGTGGTCAGTCCATGCAACCCTGAGAGAAGCTGCATCTCAGAGACCAAAGTGACAGCACACGTCTGTCTGTGTTCCTGCTGGGAACACAGACAGCTACACAAAACTGCATCTGAACAAACCAAAAGACTTCTGGAACAATCTTCTGTGGATGGATGCACCAGAAAGGACTCGTTTGGTCCAAAACCAAGCAGGACTTCACCAGAAACGGCTCACTCCTGCTGAAGCACGGAGCTGGGAGGGAGATGATTTGTGCCACTCCAAAACCTTAATGAACTGAAGCAACATTGTCACAAGGAGAGGCCCAAAGCCCCCCCGAGACCAGAGCATATGAGCAGAGTGGATGCTCAAAATATAGTCAGAGCAAGTTTTTATCCAAAGGCCAGAGCGATGGCCTGTGCCGCTCCAGTACCGCTCACACCACCAGTCTTGAACATGCACATCCACGGCCCCACCACAAAGTAGAAATGAAGCAGATTTTTTCCGCACCAGTCACGCAACAAACCTGCTACACGCACGCAGAAATTGCTCCCTTTTTTTAAAAAAATGATATGACTTTGAGGGGTGGAGGATGAACGAACATCTTCGTGAGCGGAAATTCTGAGCGCTCAGCTGCGTTCACATGCTCTGCAAGAGACGGATGAAATCACAGAGGCTGCTGAAGGTGGACCTGCAGGTCTGTCATCATGAGGACACACATTTATTACTAGGCCTCATTTATGACATGGTGAAAAGAAAAAGAAAAAATAAAATGATACATCTGAGGATCTCAATACAGTCAGATGATTTTTTTGAACAAAATAAAAGCACAAGATTCAAAACTGAGGTATTCAGTTTGCATGATAACATACTAGACCATGAACATGGTGAGAGGACAGACATCTAACTAGAGTCCCAACAAATAACAAACTTCCTCCATATAGTATTTCACACAACAGCTTTCTTTGCTGGCCTTTTATTCTGAAAAGCCACAGTTCTTAATGTTCACCACAAATCTTTAAAGGATCTTTTTTTTTTTCATTTTTAGCATGAAGTGCGACCGCCAAATTACCATTAGATCAGCGATAAGTCTGATCCTGATTATTTCATGTTGCACGCAGCTGAACAACACAAGCGGGTCAATAAAAGGATGTGTAAATGAAGAAGACGGGGGCACAGCTGTTCACGTGGAGGACAGACAGACATTCACCCTCTTACCCTCCGTAGCCCACTGCAATGATGCACACAGCATCTGCTGATTGGACTCACATGACATCATCAGACCACGAGCCCACTCCCATTGGCCGAAGGTGATGTCATCGTTTGGAGGGAGGATAAACAGCTCCAGCTCCGTATGAGTGGCCCAGCTCTGCTTTTCCTCTCTCCCACGGCAGCGTCTCCCTTTGTTTACAGTTTACATAACCTCGCTGCTTGGCTTATTAAAGATGTCATCCGTCTTTTATGCTCGTTCCACCGTCTTAAAGTCCCGATTTACTGCGGGCTAACGTGGGGCTCTCAGAGCCGGGCAGCAAAAAGGAGTTTTTGTTTTTAATGTGACGCAGAAGCGCACCACCAATCAAGTGCCCTTCATCAGGATACTGAGAGCATTATCTGTCCTCACAAGGTTCAGACATCAGCTACTTCACTCCACCCCGTTTCCAAAGAGCTGAGTGAAGGCATCTTTTGAAAGCGTGCTGAGCAGAAATCTGTCAGGCGTAAGGACTTTCCGTCTTAAGTCTTCACGCACGAACGAGCGCCCGACCACTGCAGCCAGTAACCGCAGGCCAGTCCGGCCTGAGCAGAGGGTTTTTTTTTTGTTTTGAAATCAGACTGTACAATCCAGGAGACATTCAAACGTAGCGCTGACAGGAGGACACTCTGTTCTAAGCCACTGATCTTTATGTGCTGCTGCTGGAAGATAAGTAAGATAAGCAGTTTAGCTGAAGAGAGCAGAACGGTTGACACTTGGTTTTTTTTTTTTTTTAATTAGTTGCTTCATAATGATTTTTACCCCCATTCAGGTTCCTAAGATCACAAAAACAAAGTAGTTGAGAAAAGAAAAAAATCAAATAAAATCAAATCTGTCTTGTGTTTTGAATGGCATGCAGACCTTTATCACCCCAGAACTCTACTCTCAGACTTGTGTCAGCAAAGAAATAAAAAGAAATCAAGAGCTGCAACGTTCAGTCTCCAAACGTAGAACCAATCCTGTCGTGTGGATCCGACCAACTGACCACTGGGGGCGAGTCCATCTCCACCGACCCCTGTTCTCATAATGAACATAATTAAAGCCTGGTTAGAAAAAACATCTTGGTCTCCAGAGCGAGACTTCAACGAATCGGGCTGCATACTACTATTAGCAAAGGAGCACTTATTCCAGGGAACACAGTACTTTTAGTTTAACTTACAGTTAAATAGTTTAGGTTTATCTTACAGTGTCATAAGATCTGGCCGTCTCAGACGAAAGATGCTCCGTCATCATAAAATACAGTATTTTCGTTAGTGGACCTTGTTCAACACGACGCCTCACACAGCCGAGTTAAAACAGCTAACTGTGACCGTTTCCAGGCCGGCCGTACGAGGAAAAAGAGGCTTCGAAATACACTCAGACTGCATCACAAGGGGTTTGTCCAGTTCTGCTTATACATTCTATGCATCCACTGCTTTAATTTCAAAATATTCAAGTATTGCAGGACTTTCAATGCTTATTTTAAAGTTCAGAAGATGGAACACGCCTCCAAAGCCAATGATGTGTCACTTTAAGGATTTTGACCAAAGTAATTAGTAATCATTACAACCCCCCCCCCATAATCGAGCAGCTCTGGATGACCAGCACACTGACCTGCTGATGTCCGAGTCAGAGTCTCTACTCAACAGGCTCTTGAGGGACCAGCGAGAACGTCTGCTGGGGGACGGACTACGAGACCAGGAGCGAGACGGCGGCAGTAGGAGGTCGTGTGAAGGGCTGTCCCGACCTGGCCCAACGTCCTCCATCAGAACATTCACAGACGGTGAGGGGCTACGCCGTCGGACGCCATCCCTCTCTGCCGAGTCCTCCACCACAATTTGAGGCATTTTCCCCCACTGTGTCTTCAGGGCGCCGCCATGCTCCCCGTCATTTTGCCTCTTTGTCCGTGACCTGCTGCGGTGGGATCGACTGTGACGGCTTGAGCGCGGCAGCCTCGGGCTGGGCGAGCGGGACCAGGACTCCGTATCTGAAGACGGCGGCAGGACAGTCAGCGTCGGGACGGGGATGGGCTGAGCCAGAGTGAAACCCTCTGTTCTCACAGGAGACGAGGTGGTCATCTCCTGAGCTTTATTTGTCAGCACCTTTAACAGAACAGGTGTTGATTCCTCACAGCTGAGCGTGAGCCCTCACTTGTGATGTCACAGTCACGCTTGTGTTGAGTAAATGAAGAATCAGAGAGGGGAAATCCATTTTTTAAAAAGTCCCTTTCGGCAAAGTGACCGTTAAATCAAGCGTGCAGTAGTTGGGAGGGTCACATTTCCTGTTAACTTTAGAAAATGTCCTCACATCAGATTAGCAAAATTCCAAAGGAGTAACAAGACTTGCAAAATAGTTTCAAAACAGAGGTGTGGGAGTTGCTTCACTCGTGCAGCAGCGAGCCATGCGTGGCTTCATCACTTCATGACGGACTTCATCAGTCCATCTCCAGTCATCAAAGCGTCCCTTCGTCCTTCCTCTCAGGCGCTTGCGGCGTTTATGTCTTCACTGCTCAGGTCCAACTCTTGACCCCTTCGTCAGCAGCAAGCTTGCATCTGAGCACTCATCTTTGTAAGAGCTGGATTCACACACACGACTTGATCCGTACCTGGAGGTCACAACCTGAGGAGTGGGGAGAAGAAAAAAAAAAAGAAAAAAAAAAGAAAAGAAAAGCAGAGAGCTGGAACACTCAGATAGCTGGCCCTCCTGGACCCCACTACTACTTTTCTGTCCTGAGACAGAAGTTGTGCAGCTTTTTCCAAAGACAGAGATGATTGAGATAGAGGCTGGTCCTGTCAGCCTTTGAATACTGCCTGCTCCGCTGGTTCTGGGAATGTGACGGATCATGTGATGATGGTGTTGATCAGATGCTGTTCCTGTTACGAGGCCAATCAATAGGATGTATTTATAGCGTTATAAAGCGGCATAGAATCATGTGCAAAAGTTAGTTACCCCCTCTTTTAATCCAGCGTTTGCTGTGTAAAACCACAATAAAAATCATCTGATCGTAGTGGATGTCAATTCAACCACAGACAAACAACAACATCAACATCATTATTATTATTATTATTATTGTTGTAAAACAGCGCTAGTATCTATTCAAGTAACAAGTGACGAGGAAGAAAATCAAGTGGGCAAGGCTAAGTACCCCCTAAAAGCAGCCACAGGCTGCCAATCATCATTCAGGTCTGCGAGAACACAATGCCAAGAGGGAAAGACATCAGCAACAGTCTTAGAAGAAAGGTTGTTGCTGCAGAGGACATTCAAAGTGGCTGTCAATCTTTCCAGGAGTGAATGTATCAGGAAAGTTATTCCAAGCTCGTACCGTAACAGGCTGAGGCGCCCTGCAGGCCTCACTGAACATGTTAAATGATGAAGACATCCATGACAGCAGAGTTACAGTGTCATGGTCTAAGTGGAAGGGTTCCAGGAGAAAAAACAAAACAAAAACGTATACATACATATACACACACGCACACACACACACACACACATATATATATGTACAATGTCTTATGGACAGAAGTCAACAGAGCAGAGTTGTGTGGCCTCAAGGCAGCACAAAGGAACTGCAGTTTTTAAACTTAAAGTGCCCCCTGTAGGTGTGAAGGTTAACGGTGCAACACGACAGAGAAGGAGTCGGACACGTTGAGTTGATTGTGTCTCATTATGACCAGGAAAACCATTTAGAAAACTAATCAAGCTGAACAGGAGTCGGCTCTTCTGATTCGCCACTTTAGCTAAATGTAACGTTGGCTACATTAAAAACGTCAGCTCGTTTGTGAGCGACACATCGCTGCCGTCCACAGACACACAAACACAGCCGTGCCAGATTCATCTGCCATCTCTGACACTTCCTGCCAAGCTTTATTTCTGAGACTTGTGTCTCTGTGTGACCACAAACTTTGATCAGAAAGAAAAGAGAAAAAAACAGTATTCATTTTTTGTGTTGCTGTAGACCCGCCTCCACATACCATTTCATTTTCTGGCGGCGCTACCTAGACATAACTTCACTGGATGACGCGTGCTATTGATGGAAACATCGGACCTGTCACAACGCACCTGACCCACAATTCATTGCAGCAACAGATGGTATCTGTCGATTCAAAGCCTGTGGAGTCGGACGCAGACGTCAGATGCAACATGCACGTGTGAATGCACCGTGAAGATTTTCTCCACCATAAACACACCCTCGAGTTGAATTCTGACGACAAAACTGGTTGTTGAGCTGGTTTCTGTGTGCTGTGGCGAAGAAAACTTAAAGCCTGATACATATTCCACGAGACGCGAGAAATTCGTTCTTGTTGTCAAGACTGCGAGAGCTAAATGACGTCATTTTGTTCTCGCCGCCCTGGTTTGGGACTTCTCGCAGCTTGTTCTCGACACATTGCCTTGGCAGAACCTTTTTCTCGTAGCCTGTAAGGCACAAATTGCGTGATTGGTCAAAAATGTGGAGTGGGCGTGGTTAGTAGGAAACGTGTAAGTGCAGTCAGTGTTGCCGACTAAGTTTCCAAATGCTCCTGGTGACTTTGTCAAAACTGACCAGCGACATATTTATCGTCTTTTTCTGGTGTTATTGGACACTAACATGAAAGCACGTATCGCTCTACTGTCCTCCTTAAGCAGCGGGTGCTCTGTGAGCCCCGTCCATCAAAGCCCTCCCAGGCACTCAGTTTCCCAGCAGCCTCCGCACCACACCACGTCTGGACTGTAAATGAGCTGTCCTGGCCTCCAGTGCAGGGTTTCAATGTACCCATTCCCTACTGTCTATCGAAAAAAAAAAAAAAATTAAAAGTGCTATGTCAATTTTTTTTTTTTTTTTTTAACTGTGACTTTGTAGGTTTGATATTCTCACAGTGAATGTGTGTGCTTTAGTGGGAGGGTGTTTCTGTGACCTCTGTAGTGGGGTTTCTCGTGAAGTATGTTATGTCCTGGTAAGACAAAAGTTTTTTCTTGTTCTCACAGCCTCGAGAACAAGAACAAATTTCTCACGTCTCATGGAGTATGTATCAGGTTTGAGCGTAAAGACAAACCCTAACCCAGCTTACTGGTTGGTTTAAGTTCTGACACTCTCCTATGGTCCGAAACTTTGTAGTGACCCCAGACCCCAAAAAATAAATGAATTCAAAAATGGCATTTCAGATACATGGTGCTGAAATGAGTTTCCTGCGTAGGACGGCCTGTCGAGGTGGTTCAGGCATCTGCCTGAAGACGCCTCTGGGATGACCCAGGACAGGCTGGAGGGGTCTTGTCTCTCAGCTGTCTTGGTATTTGCCTCCAAGAGCTGGAGATGGTGAAAGAGGTCTGGTCTTTGCTCAGGCTGCTGCCTCTAGTCAAGTTAATGAATGGATGGCTTCGTTTGTGTTGAAATTAATGGGGGGAGGGGGCGTTGAAAAGCTATGTTTTCGTATATGCCTACAGTAAGATACACGACAATCAGATGATTATTATTTTATATTTTCACACACAGCAGGATTAAAAGACTGAGGTCACCGTTTCTGAACATGAATGGTTTCTTTTATTTATTTAAAGATTTCTCTTCAAGTAACTCTGAAGAAGCCAAACCTGTGTGAACACTTGGGCTCATTTATGTCCTTGTGAGAAGGTCACCAGTCTGCTTTCCGATGCAGCATTTCCACAGAACACACAGCTGTGTCTGCAGATGTGTTCTACAGCTGGGGAAGCTCGTGCGCGTCTGTGTACGTTTCACTCCATTGTTTGCCTTCAAAGCAGCCACTTCCAGAGAGGAGAGACACTATTTGATGTGATCTGTTTGAACAAGAGCAATCTTGGCACCGGTTTGTTTGTCCAGAGTAATCCACCATAATCCCTCGGTCTCTGGACATTTTAATTTCTTTCTTTACTGCTTCAACAACATTGTCAAACCATCTAAGGTGGTTTTCGTGCAACACCCTCCACCACCCCCAACAGCGATGTGAAACACGCACGCAAATGATAACATGGCAGACAAAAAGAAGAGAAAAAAAAACTTTCCACCAAAGTTGAACTCCTACCTCCCATTGGACGAGTTCCCCGCGTTTTTGTTGTCCTGTTCGGCCTCGAAAACCAGCCGGGCGACGGTGCGGGAGGTGACGTTGAAGTCCACTTTTTCACACGAACACATCAACATCGTCGGACGCGCGGAGGAGGAGGCGGAGGAGGCACCGACCGGCGGCTGCAGCTGGTGGTTAGGCCCCGGAGGCCCGCGGATCACAGGCACGCACACACGGAGGCTCTCGTTCCCAGCAGACAAAGTGCCATCCCGGCGCCTCCCATTCTCACTTTAAAGACTCCCCGTTTACGGCCCAGCTCCCCAACATTATCCAAAGACAGCGACCGCGGTTATTTTGCCCCGGGAAGCGAACTAACCCGGGTTAAAGTGCCGCACATAGACCCGTTTTAGTCGAAAAGCGAAATGGAACGAAGTCAGTTAGTCGGGCAACTAACTTTGTAAAGGAGGGGTGGTTTAAATACTCTGACCGAGGATAGAGTCATTCAGTTTTTCGGTTTTTAATTAGGATAACTCACATAATATACTCTAGGATTTACAACGCAGTGTAAAGCTGATTAAAGAAACACCAACCATGTAGTTAATTCCACGCATCTTAAAGCAAGACATCGTCCACCCCTCTGGCAAACTTTGTGGTACATTCCGGGAAAAATAACTGTTCTGAAGATGTGGCGAATGACGAAAGGAAGAGGGGTTTTTTTTAACCACGCAGATCCGCTAGAAACAGGCCCAATTAAGTCTTTTATCAGCAGTAACATTCTCATAATTACATAAAAGCCGTGTGCCTCGTTATCCGGGAGGTTTTTGTTTTGTAATGAAGACCCTTTCCTCTATTTTAATTTAATGTTATCATATACTCTTCAAGGGATGACGACACGCTCCCTCAAATACATTGATCAACAAACTAAAAAATCAAAACAAAACAGATTTTGGCTATCTTTCAGAGTTATCTTAAAGAGAACAAACGTAAATAAAGATTTATAGAAAGGAGCATTGCGACCTCTTGTGTCCAGTGAGGGTAATTGCAGCCTCATTTGTGGCTTCATCTTCTACAGAACTGTACTTCATATTGGTCAGTCAATCACTAACAATCAGACATCATGTAAATAATAAAGCCATTGATCAGGGTGATGTGTGTGTACAGTAAACCGACACTTCACCTCCTGCTCTTGGCAGCAGCATCACTTCATTTGGTCTCACGGATCGATGCGAGCCAGGAGGTCAGGTGTCTTCACTGGGACTCCAGCAGAAAACGGAGCCGACGACGGGTCACCTTGTCTGCAGATGGATATGAAAATGGTCTTTCACCACAACTCACATGACACACGGACATTAACAGAAAGATTGTCTTCTGAATCTATAAGCCCATGGTTTTCAAAACCAGAGTTTTTGGGTGTTTTCTGTGCCTGTTTAGTTTAATTTAGGTCTCATTCAATTCAGTTTAGTTGATTTTATAAAATTGCAATGATGCAGGCAGTTGACATACACGACCAGCAGTTCCTACCGGAGCAGAGGATGCAGCAGAAACCAGGAAGCGTTGCTGCTTGTTTCTCATAAACAGACCAGGAACATATGCAAAGCTTCTCTGTGCTTTAACCTGGAATTTCTTCTCAGATAAGACAGAAATCAAAATGTTCACTTTTGTCCACATCTTTAATTCACTTTTAATATTTTCTCAACCGATCTTGAAAATAATTATATTTTTGAACACACAAGTCAAAGAAATACATGTTTGTTTGTCTCCTTTTATAAAGAACAGAGTTACACTGTTGTGGAGTTAAGATGATCTCACAGTTTTAGTATTCTGCACTGAAACATCACTGTACTTCTAATGGCCACATGGTAGTTTCTCAGCGTCAGCACTCATACTCATGGAGTTAAACTTGACAATTAAACAGAGAACATCACAAGCCTGTACGGCCACAGCATCTTTAAAGTGGCTTCATGAAGCTGCATGCAGCATCTAAGTGCAAATCCGTCCATTTTTCCGGCCTGTTACCTTCCTTTCAGCTTTGATCTGGAGTCAGCAGCTGCCTTCTTTCACCAGCATATCAGAGCATCGCAGTGACTTGGCACTTTGTCGTTGTCGAGCGGTTCATGTAGCATCCCCCCGTCCCCTCCGTCTCCCGAGATCAGCAACTTCCCCGCTTCCAGACGCAGCTCTGTGTGTGAGGGCCAACGAAGCTGCTGCCTCGCTCCAGGTTACAGCGAGCTCTGCTGCTGAATCGGACGGCTGGAAACTCGATCTGAGCTAAAAATAAAAGAAACACCGCCAGCATAGTGAGGGAGGAGGTGTGGCACTCGTTTTATGTGTGTGTGTGTTTGTACACTCCCCCCCTCCTCTCTGGTGTGCACATACACACATGGTTTATCATATGTCAACATTTCCTTGAAGCCCCCCCCCCTCCTCCTGTTGCCACCTCAGGAAATTTGTTGTGTACGTTTCAGGATTGCTCTTGTTGTTTCACTGTCACTCCTGAGCTAAAACAAGTTTTATAAGGGGGCAGGGAAACCTCATTAGCAGCTCGCCGTGTCACCTGGTTTCATCACATGACCCCATCTGTGACCTCTAAGGCGGCCAAAACAGACAAACAAATGCACACACAGAAACACAGAGACGTGTTTGATTTGACCCAACGGGCCACAAGCCGCTCCCCTCCTCCCTTTCATCACATCAACGTGCCGGATGTTTCTACCACGAGTGTTTTGTCAGCGTGCGCGTCGAGGCCTTCGGTTGGCGCCTGCTTTGTCAGCCTTGACTTATGGCGGCCTCGTATCTCTGACACAGGCTCGCTGTCGGACCGATTTCAACGCAGATAAGAACCGCTCATTAAAATCGGTTAAATTGAGAGAGAATCACAAAGTTTTGATTCCAAAATTCATCCAAGATTCATCAAAAATGACGCCGATGAAGATGGAGCTGAAATAGATGGAGAAAAGAATGATTCTACACTACAAATAGTGATTTCTAAGAAAGTTAAAAACCAAAAACACTTTTTGTCCAAATAGAAAAATAATCTAGTGAAGCATTTATTTTCTTTTTACGTAAGACAAACATCTAATTTAAAGAATTCTAGAAGAAAAAAGAAAAAATTGACCTCATTTGAATTTTATTTTGGAATATTAGTCTTATTCTAGAAGGGCTGTTTAGGCAGTTTATCAGAAACTAATGACACATTAAATAAAATAAATATTTTAGTCATAGACTGTGTAAAAAGAACTGGACAAACCACGGGGGGTTATATTGTGTGTATTATCTCTCATTTGCAGCGCTTTAATCGGTCCGACTGATGAGTCTGCTCTGCTGTTCAGGATCTGCCTCCAGCGTTCCAGCCAGCCAGCAAAGGGAATAAAAAAAAAACTAAAAAAAAACAAAACACCACAATCCTGCTCTGCTTTAGTCTCCTCCTAATCACCGATCACAGCATGGTGCAGTAAATGGCAACTCGCCGCAGGTGCGACAGGGGAGGTCCGAAGCAGTGAAGAGAGACTCAAAATGAAATCACACAATAACAGTGCAAAATAACAAGTAAATCAATAATAATAATAATAACAAGTAAATCACACCCACCCCCACACACACAAAGTCTCTTCCTTGCTTTGTGACACTCCCCCCAACTTTACCTGTTGTCGGCTCGACAACTGGCTCTTACTCATGAAATCTGGCAGGTCTAACCCCCAGATTTGCTGACCTGGGTGGCAGACTGGTCCATCATGGCCTTCCTGATGAGGACCCTTTCCCCAGGTAAGAGTGGCAGGGCTCGCTGTCTTTGATTGTGTCGCTGCTGATCTCTCTTTTGTCTCCTTTGGGCATGTTTCGCAATGGTTTCATATGCCCAGAACAGGGTTCTGTGGTGGGTTTGTGTCCACCCACTCGATGTGGCTCCTCCCGTGGCCGTACTGGCGTCCATCATCATATCTACTGGGAGATGGGCATGCCTGCCAAACATCACAAAAAAGGACAAGCCAGAAGATTCATGCACAAAGTTATTATAAGCATGTACTAACTGGCAGTTTCTGGGGCCATTGTGTCTTGCTCAGGTAAGAGGCGACCCACTTTAGCTAGTGGTTGACGTTGTGGGATCTCGATAGGGTAAGGGTGAGGATTACACACACGTATGGGGACTTTATTTTTCACCACGTCAACCACTGCGTGTGCCATTTGCCAAGTTGTCTCCTCGTCCATCCTCTCCACCAAAGCAGTGTATGTGGCCTTACTGGTATCCCCTGAAACCTGCGTCCACAACACCATCTCAGTCTCTGGTGGTATTGTGACTGGCTGTGACTGGTCAGCCGGGCGGTGACAGGTTGGTCTTCTGTGGGGCTCACCACCGTGGCTCTCCGGCAACAAGCAAATACTCTGTCCCATTCACAACATAAGTGGGAAGGAACAGCAGACTTACAAACGTGTAATCCAGGGTGTCCCCCATCTTTGATAGTCTCCCACACTGTCCCAATTACATTCATCCCCAGCAATCCATGCCCAGGCCACATACAATCATCCGACACAATCAATACTCCTCGCTGTGACATTTCTATTCCCCCCACTTTAAAATCCAAAGCTACATAGCCTGCATAAGGAATGCATAATCCATCTGATGCCTTCAACTTCAGCCAATGAAATGTTTCCTTGCCTTCTGCCTGTTGGTCTTTATAATGTCTTTTAAAAAAGGCTTCACTAAAAAGGGTCACCTGGGATCCAGTGTCCAGGAGGCAAGGGATGGTTCTTTCTCCAGCTGTGACCTCCACGGTTGGACACTCGCCGATGAAAGAGGGCTTAGATGGTGCTCCACTTTGTTGCTCTCCGTCCACTCGCCCTACAGTGGCCGGACTTGGGAGTTTAAAGGTGCCTGGACTTGTGGGCGCTGAGAGCAGTCTCAATGGAAGCGCCCCAGTTGTCCACATTGCAAGCAAATTGGGCGTCCCAGTTCATCCCAACAGGGGATGAAGTGGTGGGCGTTGGAGGCGGACCTGTCCAGGGGTTCCTTCTGTCTGGACTGGGATCTGTCTACTGCTCTTCAGTTCCTCTTTCAGGGAATTTCACAGCTCTGTGACAAGTCTTACCAGTTCTGCCTTGGTTTCATCTTTCCACTTGGTGAAGTCGTCAGCAAGTACGTCACAGGACTGACAGGATTCACCCCAGCCTTCTTTCTCTAATTCCTTTGCTTCCTGAAACAGCTCGGACCTGGTCAAGTCAGGATTTCTGCGTACTTGCCTTTGGAGCTCTTTTTTTTATCGATCCAGGCTGTAGACTGACAAGGATTTGGTGTCTCAAAATGGCCCCCTGGTTGGCTGATCCACTTGGTTCTGCTGTTCTCCATTGCTGGAAAGCAAAATAACAAGTAAATCACACACACCCACACACACAAAAAAGTCTCTTCCTTGCTTTGTAGCAACATTGCTATGCTGATGACACACAGGTCTACATGCCATTAAAACATAATGATTCCCATTCTTTTAAACGCTTACTAGATTCCCTGGAGGACATCAAAGCCTGGATGGCTTTAAACTTTTTCAACTTTAATGAAAATAAAACTGAGGTCCTAGTCTTTCATTCCAGTGCTGCCAGGGACTCATTTGTAGATCTAGACCCCCTTGGACCACATGTCAAAGACTCTGCCAAAAACCTTGATGTGACTCTGGACTCCGGCTTTAAAATGGCAAAACAAATCAACACAGTTGTCAAATCTATTTTTTTCCAGTTGAGGCTTTTATCCAAGGTTAAACCCTTTTTGTCTTTTAAAGACTTTGAGGAAGTTAAACAGGCCTTTATTTCGTCCCGCCTTGACTACTGCAGTGCTCTGTACGCAGGCATCAGCTGCTCCTCCCGTCTTCAGTCCAGAACGCTGCAGCTCGCCTCCTAACCAGAACGCAAAGGCAGGAGCATGTTACACCTGCGCTTGCAGCTCTTCATTGGCTCCCCGTCCGTTATAGAATCAGTTTTAAAATTCTTTTATTAGTTTTTAAATCTGTACATGGTCTTGCACCTTCATATTTGTCAGGTCTTTTAGAAGTTCATACACCATCTAGGCTCTTAGGTCAGCCGACCAGCTCCGCCTGATGGTTCCTCCCTCCAGGCTGAAGAGCAGGGGTGACCAGGCCTTTGCAGTAATTGGTCCCAAGCTCTGGAACGAGCTGCCACTGCACATACACCTGGATCCTGCTCTGGCTGTCTTTAAAGCTCATCTTAAAACTCATTTTTATTCACTAGCATTTAACTCACCATGATTGTCTTATGTTATTCTGTTTTTGTTCTTATTTTCTCTTTTTAGTTGTCCAGCACTTTGGTCAGCTGTTGCTGTTTCTTAAAGTGCTTTATAAATAAATGTGACTGATCGATTGATTGTACGGCCTACATTGATGGTAATTTTCTTCGAAGGTTCAGAAATCCACGAGCTTCATCCTTGTCAGGGTCACAGGGGTCTGCTGGAGCCTGTCCCAGGTGTGTTGGTTTGAAAGGCAGGGGTACACCCTGAACAGGCTGGTAGTCCATCGCAGAGCCACACAGAGACAAAAACCACCCATGTTCAGGCTCAGGGTGAATGTAGAATCACCAGTGAGCCCACGTGTGTGTTTTGGGACTGTTTTTTTTTTTTTTGTCACTCTACTTTATTAGATTAACACCTTTCAGTACTACAATTTTTAAGTCAAAAATTGAAGTGTTCAGAAGAAAACACTGACTGTAACTTTTATATTTTGTTCAATCCTCTGGCAGGTGACAGAACTTTCTCTCTGTCCCAGGAAAACTGAAAAATAAGAGGTATTTGCACAAATAAAAACTGAACTGAAAAGAAATGACTGAATATGCTATTATACATCAGATGTGTCTCTCTTTGTTACACACATCTAAAATATTAAAATGCACCAGATGAGAAGCATTTTTCCCTCACAAAATCTTCTAATTACAATTAAGTCCAGCATTTGTATTTTTACAAGTCAAAAGCAAAAAAAACCAGAGGAATGCATCTGAGGCATTCTTCCTTGCTGGCTCTGACCCACCCTTTCCCACAGTTGTTGGACAAGCAGCATGCTCGAGCCAAAAAAACACTAGACTCTCATACACTAATAAAAGATGAGTGTAGTCTCCAGATCTGAGAAGTGAAGCTATTAAAAAAATGCATTTAAGCTGCATTTTTTTGAAAGGTCAGAAGATTACAGTCTATGCAAAACAACTTCATTTGTTCTACTTGTGGGTAGGTAATCTCACTCAAAATGTTGAATGTATTTTTCAGTAAAACAGGAAGTTTACTTTGTAAAAATAACATAACTTTGAATGAAGCTGAGGATAAATAAAGTATACACTGGGGCTAGGCTAACTTGTAGCTGACAGTTTTCTACTTCTCAACCACATGCCAGCGAACATAAATTTAGAGCAGCTTTCATCCAGTGACACTACAACATATGGAGAGGATGTATTCTGTGTGACAAATGTTGTCGTTCAGCTCTGATGCTGCTGCCCCAACAGGTGACTGCAGATAAAATTGCCCTCCCCCCCCCCACAGACCTGTACAACATTTGCAACATCTTGCTGGAAACATGGAGGAAGTTAAGCCTCTTCAGTAAGTATGGCTTGCTGTGTCACTTCAGTTCAGGCTTCAGTTGTATCTCCTGTCCAGTCTGTTGTCCAGGTGAATATCTGGGTATTCAGAGTCCTCCACCTCTTTTCCCAGAATGGAAAAAAGTATTTTAACCTTCTGCTGGTCCTTGTTATCAGAGTTATTATGGTTAACGGAAACTAAAACTGAAACTAACAGTGAAAAAAATAATTCTGTTCATTGAAATAAAAAGAAAAACTTAAAATAAAAAAATAAAAAACCTAACAATGCAAAACTAACTAAAATGAAATAGAATTATGGACAAAATTAACTTAGTTTATGTTTTTCATCCCTCTTGGAAGCGAGCAGGTCAGGACATAATGACATAATAATGAAATTTCACTTATTGGTACCACTCAGAATGGCAATTTCTAGTTGCAATTCTTTTCATGCTGTATACACCACGTTTATGTTTTGATATGATAGCCATCGCAGATTGGCAGCTTATTAGTAGTTATCACTTCTTAAATCAGTGTACCCTATGGAACAAAGGAGCCATAAACACGTATTTGTTGAATGTAATTTACTCTGACAGGAAAACCTGATACAACCATTAACTACGGAAGCAAAACAATCATAGACTCCAGGAGAGATCATCTCTTAGGCACAAAAGCAAAATAGCTTCTGAAATTGAATGATGTTGGTCAACAGTCGAGTTATCACAGTCAAGCTCATCATCAGAGTCTGACATACCTGACAGCTCCACCTCTGGTTCTTCTTCCTCGGCTTGGTTGCTGCATGTTTGTAATTTTCACATGTCTGTGACTTCAAGCCACTGGTTAGGCAAGAACAATCTGGCAGTTTGCATGACTGGAAACCCTTACAGGAGAGAAGCTGCTGAACGGCATCTGGTGCAGGTGAGCCACGCATCCACTCAGTTGTCAGCTTGCCATCCTCATCTGTTGTCCAACCACGCTCCTTGGGGCTTGTGACAAAGGGCTGGGTCTGCACATATCTCCTCCAAATGGCAGACTGGTAGTTCGCAGGGAGAGCATGCATGAACAGTCAGTCTTCACAAGGTAGCAGTTGGCTTGACTCCACTTCCCCTTGTCTGGCACAGAAGAGCTGGTGTAGAAGGCTGTTCGCCTCGGTTGTCTGAGCAGTAAGCAAATACATTTGGCAGGTGATCTTCTGTAGTTCCTGGAACAATTCTGTAGATATTTCCCATGAACGACCAAGTTCAGTGAAGGCCTCCTGTTAGGTCTTGTTTGACTTTGACCTCTTCAAGGTAAGCTCGGCCAGCAAGCACACTGACTGCATCACAGCCTGTGAACGCATGCATGCCAACATGAGCATCACAGACATCATCTCCCAGTGCCTGGTGCAGCTTCCTGATGTTAATGTTCTTTGTCTGGTTCTTTGTTCCACACTTCTGGTATATCAGTCATGTGATACTGCTGCTGAAGCCCAGACACAAAACCAAGACATCAGTATTGTCAACGGTGATGACTACGCACTTGCAGCAATGTTCATCTGCAGTTTGTTAACTATTTGTTCTTTTTCCTTTGCATGCTTGACTTCTTACCGAAAATGCAGACCTGGCCATACACTCTTGAAGTACTTAGTGCACCTCTGCTTAATCTTCTGGAAGTACCCTCTGATGGTTCACCACTGAAAGTGGCACCTTTGGAAAGGTCAGAGTCTAGGGTTTTCTTCAATGTGAAAATGCTACGGTATTTCCGATGATACTGTATCTGTGTCACTTCATCTTCATCAGGGTCTTTTGCCAAGTCCAAAACTAAGGAATATTGCCTGATCTCTGCAGCCCTGGGCAAAGTCTTCCATGAATCATGGTCTCTCAGCATCACCAGGGAGTCAGAGTCATCATCAGAACAATGGATGAGACAGTCTGTGCTTTCTCGCTTCTTTTGTTGTGTGGTATCTCCACCCCTTGTTGAATCCATCATCATCTCATTCTAGATCTGCCACCTGCACAAGCAGAAACATATTTTGAAAACTAGAATCTCCAAAATGGCACAGTTTTTCATTTTCAAAACTAAAATTGACATCTGCAACTCCATAAATCCATGAGCTATAAGGAAATTACATATTATTACCAGTTACTTATTAGTTAAATCACATGACTCAATCTAACTAAGCAATCCATCTGCAATGGTAATAACTCACATATTTCATGCATCTTCAATTCATCCTGGCCAGCTGCAGAAAAAGTCTTACCTGTCATTCACTGAAGGTGTACTTATACAACTGAAAGTGATATTATACATTATTTTCTATTGTTAAATATTAAATTAAAATAAATTAAGTCTGAAAATAATTTATTTAGTATTTTTTTAATTCATGACTAAAGTAAAGCAGCCTTTCTTACACTGACTTAGATAATTTTTCTCTGTTATCTGAAATAAAAGTAGTTTGTGTTACTATGCTGCTAAGGGTAAAATCTGAGGTATGTGGAAAAATATTAAATAGCTACTTATGTGGAAAGGCTAACATATTTTATTACACTTGTATTGACCCTACATACATGTTAGTACCGCTTAGGATTGCCTCCCCAGGTGGTACTGATATGTGCTCTGGCCCATGGACTATGAGGTCCAGCTAGGGATCATCTATGACACACTGGATTTCTGGAAGTAATAGAAGATATTGATCCAAAAACTGTCCCAGTAGCTTTAGCTCTAGTCGGTGCACCTGCCTCCCAGGATATCAGCATATTTTATTTGTGTCCTGCTGTCATCAGGACTAATCCTGATTTAAAAAGTAATAAGAAAATACTTGACAGAAGATATGTAAAGGGAGTGGCACAGGTGTTTTTGTGTTTCTGTTCGTATGTGTTTGCTATATCCACGATGGAGACTTGCATTGGTCTTTCCTCAACTCCTATTCAATTTTGACTTATTTTTCGAGATTGGTTCTTAAACAAGCAAGAAGGTTCCTGGTTCCAGCCTCCACAGGGGCCTTTCTGTGTGGAGTTTGCATGTTCTCCCCGTGCTTGCGTA
>JBAMYA010051720.1:0-32007 GCA_037176975.1 Arrhamphus sclerolepis | reverse complement strand
CTTCATCCTTGGTCAGAAAGAGTAACTGGTTCTGTTTCCCTAAATGCTGCTGAACAATGACTGGATATTATAGAAGTTTAAAGAAGATTAATTCATTTGTTCTTTCAATCATGATTGAGGACAGCAGAACAAGCTGTAAACACAACAGAATGAAACGCCAGCATTACACATCCAAGAGGCACAAAAGAGCATTAGTATTCCTTTTGTTTTGTAATGTTTTTCACAGTTTGATAAATGGAGTACATATTCATGCTCCTTGCAGTTCTGTTTCATCTGAAAGATGAAGAAGGGAGCCTTATGTTTATCTTTGACAAATAATAGTGCTCACAAGTGGTTCTCTGTAGGTTTGTGATGTTTTTACATTTCACCTCCCTGACCCGTGACTTTATCATTTTTGTCCATCTTCTGTATTTTTTCAATTTTACATAGAAACAGAGGAGATATCACGAAACCTGTGTTGTACCTGTGTGTGTAATCCTCAAGAGCAACCTAGGTAAATCTCAAGGCTCCATTCTTAATAAGGAAGTGCGGGGGGGACCCAAAAAAAGATATCAGGACTAAGCAGATAGTTTTGGCCTTTGGCATGGTTGGCCATGAGCTGAATAAAGAAGCAAGAATCAGGATGAGATGTTAAAAAAAGGAGAGAAAATAGGAAGCACATCAGCCCACATGAGGTTAGGAGTGCTAATAGCTTCAGTCTCAGGTGGGGTGTAGTTGCCTCTGTGTGTATGCGTGTGTGTGTATTGGGAGAATACTTCATAACAGAACTGGGTGCAGGTGATGGCTGAGGACTAAAATTGGTTACTGCAGTTTGAACAGCTGTAGACAATTTAAAGTGTGTATACTCTCTTAAGGTCTGGCCACTGAAGCATATTTTTGGGATTTGTTTGTTTGGTCAAAAAGATCTCATGTAAAACGAAAGCCATTATGCACATGAGAAGAGAATTTGGGTTAATTTTGTTTGAAATTGATGACAATTAAAATCTTGTTGATAACTTTCATGAAACAGACAAAAAAGAAAGTTGCTAATGTCATTTCTGCTAAGAGAATAATGACAATTTTAAATTAAGACAGAACTTATTACCACAATTGAATAGAGTAACTACCATAGCGCTGTTATTTTCTTTACTATGATGCTGTCTTTCTTGCCTTGTGCTGCCAGTTTTCTTTGATACAGGAACAACAATCTAGCGGTTATTGAGCAGTGCTGTACATCAAGCCTCTTTCTATTCATTTATTCAGTATCTGCTCTAAATTATTTTAACCATACCATAATATTCTGATTGTTTAATGGTCTGTGAAAATGCCACATTTGATTCCAGATTGATTCCAAATGGGAATATTTCCAAAATCCCTCAGCTTAGTGGAGTGACTTAAGAACAACAATTCATTAAACAACTGATTTATAATTACAGCCAACCATCCTTACACAAGAGGATAAACTGAGTGAATATTTTGTCTGACATAAGAAAGATCATTTTCAATTCATGAGGTAATAATGATGTGACATCACTTCATGAACTTCATCTTTTTAACCAAGGTGTACTTTCTTTTAAACTCAGTAGAATTAACACAGTTTCTTCACTTTGCTCCGTCAGTTAAGTGCCAGTGCCGTTCTCTGATGTGCTGACCTCAGACCAGCACTCCCTTGTTCTCTCATTGCACTTTGACTGCAGTCTGAGGTCAGTACATCAGAGAACCGGGCTGACACTGACCTGACCTCTGGGCAGACTTAACTCATTCAGTCACTACACTCTGGCTGTGGTTTGTTAATTTGAACTGCCAGCTGTGTCTAAGAGGCGAAGTCTGACTGCTAGAAGAAGAAAAGAAATGGTATCATCTGATACCTCGATACCAGCTCATAATCTGTTGTTAAGTGTGACAGCAGAGCAGCAGCAGACCACCTGCTTTGTGGAATGTGCCTTAATTAATTAAAGTTGGATATATGTCCAAATGTAAAAAAAAAAGAAGAAAAAAGTAAACAATTATTTAACAAACAACAAAAAGAAAAACACCCATCTTGCTACACAAGCATACTCAGATTCAGATCTTCTGGAGGGAATGTCAGGTACTGATACAGTCTGGATAGGTCGCTAGTCTATCACAGAGCCACACAAAAAAACCACACACACACCTACACACACACACACACACTCAAATTGGCAATTTAGAATCACCAATTAACCTGACGGACATGTTTTTTGGACTGTGTGAGGAATTCACAGTACCTGGAGAAAACCCATGCAAGCATTAAGAGAACATGTGAACTCCACACAGAATCGCACCTGTTCAAAATTTATTTAGATCTGCCTCCTGAAATGGTACGAATCAAGACATTTGGAGCCTTGGTGCCCTGCGATTCCAGCAGAGTTGAGAGAAACTATTATGATTTAAAGTCAATGGGGGGTGTTACATTTCTTGCCTTTCCAGCCACTGACGTTTGAGCTTCCAAATTCTTGAAATGCAGAAAAGAGCTTAAAAATGCCTTTTAGGCTAACTGGTAACACCAAATCCCACCTAAAACATTGAGTATAATAAATTGAAATTAATGAGTCCTCAACATGTCATGTGCAGACTCCAGTTATCTACTGTTGAACAAACGTATTATTAGTATGTATACATGCATGCATGTATGTATGCATCCCTTTATAAGAGTTTTACAACCACAATGGTTGCTATATGTAGTTGCCACTGCACAGCTCTTCCCATACTGTTGTTTTAACGTATTCATTAAAAAATGTTTTGATAAGTCTCAGGGTTGTGGCATTTTTTTCTGTGCATGTCAGCCTTAAGGGTAGCTTTTTTAAGATCAGTTAGCTGAGCAGTTTGACTTGTGGGAAGACATACCAACAAGTAAGAGAGAAGAGAAAAAGCAAACACTGCACTTAAATTGTTCTTATGCTTTCTCCACACTTCCTCCTGTTCCCACAGCTGTTACAGGTGTAAAAATGTTGAGGGTTTAAAAGAAAAGAAAAAGTGTCACCAGTTGGAAACTAACAACATGTCAAATAAATGGAGTCAAAATGTATGTTTATGCTGTTTAATTAATGCACTGGATCAGAGTCAGAGGATCAAGTGATTGGAATGAGTTGTAAAACTATAAACTAGGTAGTACAGCAGGAGCAAAACGACAATTCATTCCAGAGAAAGAAAAAAACAAACAAACAACTTTTAGCCCAATTAGATAAAAACTTGGATTTATTTCTGGATAGCAAGTCACATTTTAGAAATGTTCTCTAGAAACAGAGGACAATTAGAGGATTTGATATCTATCATCCATTAGCTATATCCAGTTATTCCTGATTTAAGGTCATGGGTGTCTGCTGAAGTCTCTCCCACCCATCTTTGTGTGACAGGCAGTGCTACACCCTGTACAGGTCTCTTATCCTTTGTAGGGGTCACACTTAGACAAAAAAAAAAAAAAAAAAGAAACCCTAGTGTCCAGATACCCTCTTTATCTCGAGGCTACAAGAACAAGAAAAAAACTTTGTTTTGACTGGGACATATCATACTTCACAAGAAACTCCAGTGCCAAACTCCCAGAAAGACCCTCCCACTTCAGCACACGTATTGTTAAATGTTAGAATATCAAGACTACAAAGTCACATTACATTTGAACATTTTTTTGCCATTAAACTTTTTTTTTTGATAGACGAGAGGAAACACGTACATTTGAACACCGCACTGGAAGTCAGGACGGTTCGTTTTCAGTCTGGACGTGGTTTGGTGCAGAGCTCTCATCTGACTGCAGAGGCTGCTGGGAGACTGATCAACTGGGAGGGCTTTGACACTGGACATGGCTGATGGTAGCGCTCGCTGCTCATGGAAGAGAGTAGAGCGATATGTGCTTTCATGTTAGGGTCTCCAATAACACCAGAAAAAGTTGAAAAATCTGCCGCTAGTCAGTCAGACCAAAAAAGTCGCTAAGAGGATTTGGAAACTCACCAGGTAGAAAGTCGGCAACATTGACCACACTACCATGTTATTAACCACGCCCACTCTACATTTCTGATCAATCACAAATCATTTGTCAGACACCCTGCGAGAAAAAAACGTTCTGCCCAGACAATGTTGTGAACAAGCTGCAAGAACTCCCAAACCAGGGCTGCGAGAACAAATGATGTAATTTTCATCTCACAGCCTTGAGAACAAGAACACATTTCTCTCCTCTCGTGGAGTGTGTATCAGGCTTGAGGTTGGAAGCTCCTCCTCAAGGTGCTCAAGAACTTTTACACCTGTACCACCGACATCATCTTTTGTGGAAGCATCACTGCCTGACTGAGAAATTCGAAAAAAGTGCAGCCACATTCTATACTTAAGTAGAAGTACAAATACTAATGTGAAAAAGAATGGTAAAAGTAGAAGCACCAATTCAACCTCTTTTCTCAAATAAAAGTAGTAAAATATAGAATCTGAAATGTACTTCAGTAAAAAAAAGTAAAAATTGAGTTATTTTGAATTATAGACTACAAGTCTTTTACGTCTCAGGAATACTGAAAGGTTTTTACACAAAAATCAGAAAATTCATATTTTTTTTAGCAACCTGTACACTGCTGGTATAAGGAACAAAAAGATTTTTAAAAAATTATAATGATAATTATAATAAATCACTCAACACAGTTTTCTGCAAGTTAAATATATTCATAATTGAACTGGGCAGAAGTCCTGCATGAGCACCTGGATCATTTTTATCAATACTGGACTTAACACAACTGACTTTTAACAGATTTATTTTTTTTGTCTTTTGAACATTTTATATAAAAAAATGTAACCTAAGAGCTTTACTTCACAGCAATGATCAACCGTATTTTCCATGTCAGCAAAATAACTTGAAACATTAAGCTTAACCTGAACACTCACTCGGTTCCCCGCTTTACATCTTTTACGTCATGTCATCATCTGCAGATGTACAGTAACAAGCCTTTTTGATGATGTAAGGAGTAGAAAGTACATTTTTTTTGTTTAAATGTAGGGAGTAAAAGTAAAAAGTTGTCAGAAGAATAAACATTCAAGTAAAGTACAGATACCTCAAAAAACTACTTAAATGCAGTAATGAAGTATTTGTACTTAATACTTTTGCCCATGACAAGTAAGAGTTAATAAATTAATTGTAATCATGTTTTAAAATGCCATGAAATACAGTAAATTAAATGTATTTCTTGGATAAACTATTCCAAGTAGTGTGTGATTAATTTCTTAAAATATAGCTGTGGATTCCTGGACCTGAGATTTGTTAAAATTTGATCTAAAGTAAATGATTTTGCTTCATGACTTTTAAAATGATCATACATATAATTCATGTGAATTATGTTTACTTTGCAGTTCATCTGGTACAAGATAAAATTAAAACATTAGGCTAAGATGTCATTATTTCATTGAAAATAAGCTGGTCAGTGTCTGTCACTGGTTAGTTGACATGTCTGATTTTGGTGATTTTGGATTGAGTGATGCGCAGCTCACGCTGTGATTTTTCCCAACTTGTGAGTGAAAGGAGAAAGTTTGTGTAATGAGTATGGACTCATTGTGGTGTGTGTGTGGACTTTGTTGGTTTTCGCAGCTATGCTGATAATACACACCTCTAAATCGTGTCTCCTGATGAAGTAGAACATTCTTTTAAAATTAATTTTAGAGATTAAATCACGGGTGGCAGATAATTTCTTACAGTTTAACCAGGACATAACTGAAGTTTTAATTATCTGTCCTGAAAACAAGAGAGAGATCATTTTACCAAAACTGTAAAATTTTGAACTTTCTCAGCGTGTGAGAAATCTGGGTATCCTTTTTGACTCTGAGCTGGACTTTATTCCACACATTAGAAATGTAACAAACACACATTACACCCGTTTTAAAATCGTTGCATTGGCTCCCTGTGCATTTCAAGATTGATGTTAAGGTTCTTTAATTAGACTATAAATGTCTTAATGGTCTTGGGCCTTCTTATTTATCCGGCCTGCTTTTAAATTATGAGCCCTTGCAGACCCTGAGGTCCTCTAGTAGCTCTGGTTTGGTAATCTGGCCTTTTAATTGCTCCTAAAGTTAAAACAAAAACTTTTGGTGAGCCCGTGTTCAACTACTATGGTCCTCATCTGTGGAACAACCTACCAGAGAACCTCAGGGATGCAGAGACTGTTGATGTTTTTAAAGAGAGGCTCAAGATCTTCTTTTTTTAATTTAGCTTATTGTTGAATTTGCTATGGAAATAAAGTTTAATTTGATTTGATTTAAAAAACACATCGTTGTAACATTCTGGACCAGTTTCTTTAAATGTCATTTGCTAGTTTAACATTTGAGTGATCAGAGCATCTCTGGCAGAGATACGCTATAGGAATCTTAGTGTTTTTGGATATCTATTGAATGTCTGCGTTTTAGTTTTTGATTTATTTGGAATTTTGGCTTTGCCAATAATTGTATTGGTGGACAGTTTTGGAAAGTGAATTGTATTTTGGTATCCTGTGAGGAGCTAAATATGTCTTATGACTAAGTGGTTTGGGTTCTAAATGTTCTTGCACCATGCTCTTCGACCATGTCCCAAGGGAGGTGGGGGACGCTGAGTCTGAATGGGCTAAGTTTCATGCCTCTACTGTTGAGGTGGCCAACCAGAGCTGTGGCCATAAGGTTGTTGGAGCATGTCGCTGTGTAAATTCACAAGCTCGCTGGTGGACACTGGCAGTGAAGGTTGGCATCAAGCTGAAGGAGGAGTCCTATCAGGCCTTTTTAGCCTGTGGGACTCCAGAGGCAGCTGACAGGTATCAGCAGGGCAAGCAGAGCACAGTTTCAGGGGGCACATCACGAGGAACCAGATGAAGTGGCTCAGGATAGGGATAGGGAGGTCTGGGTTTCCCTGCTTTGGCCACTGCCCCCTCGACCCGAAACCGTATAAGGGGAAGAAGATAGATGGTATGGCTATTTAGGATTGTTTAAATATATATCATGCATATTTTTCTATTGTGTGGCTTTGTATTTTGCTTCTTCTATTTTGTAAATGACTGCAGGTACACAAACATATTTCATGTACTTGTGTACATGTACGGTGTGTAGTTGTGCATGTGACAAGTAAAGCTTATCTTATCTGCTTTTTTCATTAGTTGGTTTGCCAGTAGGTTTTTAATAGTCAAGAAACTTGTTGAAACTCAGATGCTTTCTTGGAGAGGAGAGGACTATCAGCTCTGTTGCACCCTTTGCCCTTTCTATTTAGTAACAAAAAAGACAGAATGAAAGTAGTGTCCCAGCTTGAATCCAGAGGGCTCAAGACAAAATCCCAGGTTAATAATCTTGGAGCTTTAATTGACTCAGACCTGAACTTAAGCAGACACATCAAGGCTGTAACTTAGACAGCTTTTTACCACCTCAAACTAATCTCCAGATCAGAGATCTCATGTTCGGAGCTGATTTAGAGAAGCTAAATTAATCTCTAGCAGACTTGATTACTGTAATGCTCTTTTATCTGGTCTCTCCAAAAAGACAATTAGGCAGCTTCAGTTCATCCAGAACACTGCTGCCAGAGTTCTAACCAGAACCAGGAAAACTGAGCACATTACTGCTGTTCTGAGGTCCTTACACTGGCTACCAGTTACCTACAGATTAGACTTTAGTGTTGTTGTTAGTTTACAAATCAGGGGCCAGAATACATTACTGATCTTCTAGTAGAATATAAACCGAGTAGAGCTCTGAGATCTTTAGGAAGCATTCAGCTGGTAGAACTTCTAGTTAGGACCAAATGGTGAAAATGCATTTATCTACTATGCTGCACATAGGTAGAATAAACTTACTCTTGATATCAAATGTGCCTCAACTCTAGACACATTTAAAGGTAAACTGAAAACTCCACTGTTTTCCCGTGCCTAGCTTTAGTCGAATTTTACTGCACTGTTTTTACTGTTCTATGTTTTTAATCCTTTTTCTGTCCAATTACACATTTAAATTGTTGTTTTTATTTATTTATTTTTATTTAATCTATTTCATCTTAATGACTTTGTAAAGCACTTTGAGTTGCCTTTGTGTTTGAAACGTGCTATACAAAATAAACTTGCCTTGCCTTTGCTGTTACATCAGGTTGAAAGTACACAATTAAGGCACTTTCCGTGGTACAAGGTGAAAAGCCAGTCTCACTCAGTAATTAATCCTTTTAATTTCATTCTCAACCACAGTGGTCTAGTTTAGTTATATTTCCACAGAAAGCTTCTTAAAGAAAACCCAATTTTTGCACTACAGGATCTTTAGCCAGCGTGAGGGTTTGAATGTGATATAAGGGGAGTGGTTATACAGCAGGAGAATAATTAGACAGTGATGAAGACAACGAGATGACAATGTACTAAAAGAGGAGGAAAAGAGGAGGGTTGGGGTTAAAAATATGATGAGGGTTAGGCAGTAGGAAAGTTGGGGTGGGAGATGCCCGATGCGTCAACATGCGACGCTGGATGTCCGCGTCAAAAAATGGCGAAAAAGGGGTACCCGATGTGTCAAACGTGACGCGCAAGCCTGAAGCGTCAATATATGACGAGTTGGGAGTGAGAATGTGTTGGGTCAGTTACAATACCTTGGTGCTTAGTGGCATGGATGTACATGTTAAGCAAGTCCAGCAGGTTTAGTGCAAAGACTTCATTGACCTTGAAAGCAGCAGACTTTTCAGTCGGAAAGAGATTAAACTGATTGGTGTCTAAACAGAGATAGTTAGTGTACCTGCTGGTATATCAGAACAATGTGTGAAAAACAAAAAACAGAGTAGGCTGGCGATTGAGAAAGTCACTGAAGAACCTGATTAGACTACGGCTCACCTAGAGATGACTTGTAAATAGGAGCTATATAAATGAATTAAACTGAACTACTGGTCACCTCTAACACAGATACACGAGTACTTGACCTTACTGTTGTCTAAGCACCACTCACTGCAAATAGGAAATAATGTTTGCATAATTAGTGGTGCACTCAACAAACCTGTGAGTTCACAACCAACTCCTCCAAACCTGAGTTGCTCTTGATGCTGCTACTTTTACCTGTGAGAACACAGACAAACAGATGTTTCTGTGACTGTCTCAGCTCCTTTGCACACATGTTGTTCATCTTCTCTCCCACTCACTCCATCAGTCCCTCCTAGTCCATGAAGGTTGCAAACAAAAGCTGATTACCATATTCATGAGTCCCTCAGATGACAAATGAAAGCAGGAGAAAAAGAAAGAACAAAATCCATTCATTATTGTGCTTTCATCGCATATTGATCATCCTTTCACCAGCAATTATTTTTTCAATCCCTTTGATGCTTTTACTCCTCCCTCATAACTTTGATTTTCTCTCTATGTCGTGTCTTGTGTCTGTTAACAGCCTGCTAATATGAAAGCGCTAAGAAAGATGTGTGTATGTAAGTTTAGTCTTTAGGACACCTTCAACCCATGTGTGCCATGAGTTAATGCATCAATGTTTGTTTGTTGACAGTGATAATGGATAAAATAGATAGTCCTACAACAGCTTTTTGTGTATGTGTGTAGAATTTTCTTCCTTGCAACATCTTTTCTTGTCCTTATCAGCTTCTCTTCTTTTATTCTTGCAGTCTTTTCCATGCGACCTCTTAACCTATTCCTTACAAGCAGAGCCTTCACTGAACCCCTCCTCAGGGCAGCAAAAGCTGCTGATCTTCCAACTGGAAAATTATATACCGTGCTGCAGAGGAGTAGATCTTATAGATCTTATATTTAGACCTTAGCCTGAGCTCGATGGTTTTCAAATCTAAACTGATTTTAAAAATATGGGACACCACAGATACATTTACAGTCTAGTCTGATTTTTAATGCAACAACCCTCTGAGTGCACAATAGAAGATTCAGCCAAGACCACACCTGACAGCTGCTGCTCACAGTTGTGATTCACATACATGATAACTCACAGAAACCTGCATAATCAAATGTGACTTCTTAAGAAAAAGAAATATGGAACACTTATTGTACAGTTTAGATGACTATGAAAGTATTCCTATTTTAGGTCTTCCTTTTCTGGAGTTGTGCTGTGTTTGCTGCATTCATGAGCGCTGGAACAACGTCCAGCTTGTCTGCTTGCTCTTATTGACTATGGGATTAATTTAAAGAATCATAAGTATCAGATATTTACCATTCAAAATTGGGGAGGCTCAAGCGGTATTGGGGAGCACTAAAATAAACACATTGTTCAGGATTATTTGGAAAAATTATCGCTTGCAACAAGCTTCAAATTTGGCTCAGAACTGAAATAAAAGTAAGAAGAAAGTGTCTTCTTAATCTGAGTTGCATATTTTTCTTTGTTTCTCATTGTATCTGGTGCTGTTTTTGGAAGACTACTGTGCTGTGTGGACGTGCTGATGTTTATGTCATTGTTTATTTTGTCATCATTATATCAGTTCATTCCAATTGGTTGGTTAGCTGAAACATTGTCAAGGCAGTGACCATGGCACGATTCCTCCAAATTTCTGACACTGCTTGATATCCGACAGTTCTATCTTTCATCTTAGTTTCTGTTTCAGTGTGATATATAACCACCGTTTCTGAGATACGATGGCCAATACTTCCCATAACTGCACATCCTTCACCTGAGATGGCCAAAATCATTCATTATAAAGCCAGCCTCAGACACATGACACAAAACCCTTTTACATGCTGTCTAATATCAAACCAAGCACCAACTGAGTAATGTGGTCTTATTCACAAACTAATCAATGAGGTGAAGTAGGAATAAAGAATATCTGTATCATAGAATCAGTCATCTTTGTCTTTATGGTGGCTTACACTGGAAAAAAAGCCCTGGTTGGGGGAGTATTAACATCTACAGTAATAGGCTCAAAGTGGATAGTAATGCCTGTGTAAAAATAGGCTTTGAATATAAAGTTTCACATGCCATCTTCTGAAGTGGTAGCAGCTAGGACATGACAGGATCCATTCTTACTAAATTACATCTTTGCAGTTCATTTGTTGTGATAACCATGTTTTGTTTAGTTTATGTGAAGAATTTACATTATGTTAATTGTTTAGATTTGTATTAGATGGTCCAAACAGTTAAGCTCCTCCTGATTAAATTTCCAGTAGTGTATACTGTTCCTGTTTAGAATCTGCTCATGTCATAAAATGTCTTAGATGTAACTTCATCTTTCCAATAGGGGTGGAGCCGAACCCGATTATAGTATTCTGAAAGGCACAAATAACCTGTTTTTTACGAATAGTTATTTCGAACAAATACTTTAAAAAATATTTGTATTCGGGAACAAGAAAAACTTTATATCTAAAGCTGCATTTCCTCATGAGACCACAGTGCCCGGATGAATGAGTGAGTGACGTTCAGGAGTCGGGGAGAGTGAAAGAGTGACTGACAGGCTGCTCCACACAACAACAGAGAAGACTCAGCTGAGCGAAAAAAAACCCCACTAAACTGAATGACCGTTTTTGTTGAATAAATTTTTGTACCTTAACTGAACCAGAGGCAGTTTATAACTTTCGGGAAGCAGAGTTTGATCAGGAGATTATTCCATTACGCCGCATTATTGACGTCTGCAGTCGGGCGCTCTCATGTTCGCTCTGTTTACGTAGCTCTGTTAGCTCGGTAATTTAGACAATAGGCTATTGACAAAGTAACATTAACGTTCGGTTAAAAAGGTTAAAACAATGCTTGTGTAGTTGTGTCAAATTGCATGCACTTGTGGGGGTTATATGAAACGTTTAACTTACTCTGTGTTTTGCAGACAGCAAGACATTGGATGTAGGATGTAGGATGTAGGCTGTAAGACTAGTTAACCTCAGTATATCTTCCTGTCGCTCATTAACTTAGCTGAAACTCCCCAAATGCAGAGTAGTGTCATTAATAATGTTCACAATGGTATTTTATCATTGGTTTAACCATGGATAAGGTAATGGCTGTTATGTTCATTTATTTTCAGTGATGTTCCTTGTTACATGTTAATTGTTGGATTTATGGAAAAAACATCAACCAACATTGCATATCCATAATTATTGTAATGGATATAAATAAAGAATACTTACACTATAACGTAAAATTAGAAGTGCTACACAAAAAACTGTATTTTTACGCCTATTTTGAATTTTACTCAAATACAAATACAAATACCGGCTGCTTTGCACACCCCTACTTTCCAAGTACGAGTCAGGTGTATGTGGAGTATATGTATGTGCAGAACTATACATCCAAAGTAGTTTCCATCTCCATCAGTACCCAGCACTTCACAATAGCAGGTGGTAATACTGTAATAACTATCTACAAAAATCTGTTTTCCTGAGGTTTTTGTTGCCCTTCATTTTCCCCCTTCTGCTTTACCTCCCTTTGATTTGGTCTACATTTTACCCCTGGATAGCCATACAGTCTTCTGTATTCTTCATCTACTGTGATCCTTTTGTTTTTCTATTTATTATATGCTGATTCTCTCCCCACGCAGCTAATTTTGTATGTATTTTCTCTCCCCTTAATCCATCTTCAATACCACGTATTTTTGACTGCCATTTTTAGGTTTTTATTTATCCAATCTGAACAAAAAAAATAAATGAATAATCACTGTTTGTTGTTTTTTTCCCCCTATTGCGTATAATGCTCGACTTTAGAGCTACAGTACTTCATTGTTCTGCTCAGTGTAGGATGACTAACAACTGCTAACACAATCAGCCTCTCTGTCACGAAGAAAATTCAAAATATAATAGACCCCTTTTTGCATTTTATTCTCCCTCCCACCACATGATATCATTCCATGGCAGTTTTATAAGCGAAAATGGTATGATCTGTAATTTTTAACATGCCAAAGGAAAGACAGAACAGACTGAAAAAGAAACCCAAAGGAGAGATATAGGTATAGAGAGCTGTGGAAGGGAGACAGACTGAAGATAAGAAAGTGAGATGGAGGCAGACACCTCGCAGGGACAGAGGCAGACAGACATAGGGCGATAAATACAAGAGAATAGAAAGACAGAGACAAACAAAGAAGGGGGGTTAGGATAGACGATAGAAAGTCTTATCTTACCCTGCCTCTCACAGTCAACCTCACACTGACGTCTAATACTTCATAGCGTGAATACCTGAAGCCGTCATTGACTTGTAGATGCATGGTTTAAACTCAGACTGAAATGGAAATATCCAAAATCAATAAATCAGTAAACAATTTATTTGGTTTCGACAGGAATCCAGAGCCTGCTTATCTGTTAACTGAGTTTCTTTGAGTCTCTGGTTCTCATGATCCTTCCCCAGCAGACTTATTGACTCCAGAGAACTACAGAAGATGCAACATCTTGCTGAAAACAGTGAAAGACTGAAACTTCCTCAAGAAGAAAAGTCTGCTCTGTATACGTGATCACTGTTATAGAAAACCCTCAGTTTTTGTTTTGCGAGTGTTTTTGTCTTAAGGGCAACTCAGTCTTTGTGTCACTGTGTTATTTTTACATCCTCTAGTTAACTTGATGCTGCTATCCGTGGAGTTGATGTGTTCAGTGAAGCCTCTACTTCTTGAGATTGTATTTTGACCCAGGTGTCATCCACATACTGGAATCAGTGGGCTGGCAGTGTTCCGTTGTGGGAAATTATTGCTGGAACTTCCCAGACTTTTAAATCAGAGGTGAAATGTCGGCATGAACCACTAAGCGACCTCCAGCCGCTTTCTATTCAATATATTATCAACATGTCAAATAAACATTCTGAAAATTTTCCCTATGAACCTTACTAAAACATTTTGTTTAACCAGCCAAGTAGCTGTCATTCTCAACAGTGTTTATTCCCCAAAGATTAATTTTCATCATATTTTTTGATAATAACCTTTATTTCCCTAATGAAAACGGGCTGAAAACTAAAGAAAAATAATAATGAAACTAACGTAACAAAACAGTGTGTAGAAGTATAGTAATGCAACTGTTCAGATGTAGGCTGCAGTAAAAAAAAAAAAAAAAAATCAAAGAAGAGAGAAGAGGACATATGGATACATGCAAAGTGCATATTTCTTGTTTTCAATATGTCCAGAAACAGATTTTGGTGCTTAGTCAAAGTGAAATAAAAGATAGATATTAAACAGTCTGATATATTGGCATGTCCCATCTAATACTGATAGTTTGACCTTTTCTGAACTAACAAAGATCTGGTTTCTGGGATTAATAAAGAATTATAAAGGAGAACCTCCCTCAGAATTATTCAACATGACAGCTCAGTGGTCTATCAGTCAACACTGTTGGCTCATAGCTGAAATCAGTGATGGGCAAATCTCTGCAGATTGGTGGTATCCCAACACAGAAAATAGGCATAGGAAGTTTTTTTATTTGTTTTGAATATGCACAGTGAAATGTGACTGTTATGAGTCTGGTGGATGGTTCTTATTGGTTGTGACTATGGATATAAAAAAGAAGATTGCTACTAGGGCTCTCCCCTTGGTACTAGCTCGCTGCTCTGCTCAAGAGTGAATATAAGTAGATGTAGAAGTCAATAAAAGTTACCTTTTTGTTCTTCACAATTTTGCTCAGTGCCTCTCCAGTATTTTCTACTTAAACATTTATAACTATTGTGTACATACACCATATAGATAATCTTAAATTCCAAATTTTAAGGAATCAAATCCAAGGACAAGGTCTGCTACTCATATTAGGTGCTGTACACACTTTTTCTTTCCTCTACATTATCCCTTATACTCAAACAATGCCAGCTGTCACCTTTGTTTTCAAACTGTTACCAATGTTAGCTGTGTTGTTGGAGCTGAAGTGCTCATCCCACTGAGCTAGAGGAACGCTGATTGAAAATGTACAGTCAGAATCATTGTTCTCCAGGTTTCCTCTTGTTTCTTGTAATTGTGGTTTTGTTACCTTTTGCACTGTCATACAATCAACTGGCAGCTTTCAACAGTCAGAATCACTGAGGATTCTCCTCATTTCTTGTAACTGCACTTTTATGTCTTCCTTCTGATCTGTCACTGATTTAAGCAAAACCACAATAATTCCTGTCTGTAAACAAATGTCGTAAAAGAATCATCTCATAGTCTCTTCTATGCATACATACATGCATATATATGTGTATATATATAGTTGGTGAAGTGATGAATGTGAACATGGGAACAAAAACGCACAACAGGATTATAAACACATAATTCCAAATATAAAACAAAAATAAAACCAAAAGTAAAACAATGCTGACACTGACACAAAGCACGGTATAGAACATTATATCCCCACTACAGGACCTCTGGTGTTTGCGCTCATGCACGTGCGCCGCCTTGATGCCACTAAGCTCCTGATTGTATGGGAGGAGTTTGCCAACATTGAGTGCTATGGGATTGCGCAGTGTTCTAACAGTTCTAACAGTCCTTGGGCTTCCCTGATGTATTTGGTGTAGTTGATGGATTCAGTCTTGTGGAGGTTGTCCTTCATCTTTGTATATTTGGCTGACATCCTACCGAAGAACACATGTCCCACCTATGTCAGGTTTCTCAACACCTAGCTGCACATGGTCTGATTGCCAGCAAAATGTCAATTTGGGTAACCTGTCCGCATTTCTGCCAGTGGCGCTGTCCCACTGCCAAATGAAGTTCAGGTGGTGTCAGATTTTCCATGCTCACAGGCAGTTAAGGCCCTGCAGCAGTTCTTGAGGAAGGTTAATTTTTACAACTGTTTTGAAAGACTCAAACCGGCTCATGTTTTGGCGAATGAGCAGGTGGTAATGGCCCAGACTACTCGCAGAGGAAGACCTCCCTCCATGGTATTAATGGACTGTCCCCCCTGTACACACTGCTGGAGTTCAACCTCTTTGGCACCTCGTTGTCGCCCTCAGCCTCAGACTCTGTCCAGGGTTTTCTGGGCTAATACTACAGGAAAACTGAAGACCCTGGACTAGTTATGGACCCTACTGGGTGTTTGGGGCATGGTGTTCGACCACTTAGGAGCTCCACTCGCACCCAGATAAAAAAACAAAACAAAAAAATCAGTTGTTTACCGTTAATCTTTGTATGTCAATTCTTGACCATTATTCTGCAAATGTCAGTTACTTACTGTTGCTCTGGAAGTTAGTTGGAGTCGAGTAAACAAAGTGTTCAGACCTAGCCCCTATGTCATGCTTCTTATTCCTTCACAACCTAATGTTAATATTAAGTATTTCATTTCTGCAATTAATGAAGTAATCAATTTCTGTAAGTGGAACTCATTGTTTGATAATAATGAACTCAAGAAGCAAAATCTTTTTAGGGAATAAAGTGGTATTTTGATTTTTTTCCATCTACCCTTCACACAAAATATTACTGATCAATAACAGAAATGGCAGTGTTTGTGTATGTTAAAAGAGCTTAACTCTTCTTAAAAATCATTTAAAAAAATAGTTTTTAATGAAAGAATGGATATTGTACTGTTGAACTCTATCGAAGACAACCTACGAAACCAAAATTGAAGTGATTTTCAAATGACAAATGACATCAAATTTAATTATATAGTTAAGGTTTAAATTAGAGAAAGTCAAATAAATATATCTGATATTCAGAAAATGAATTTATGATCAGTCTTTTAATAGTCTCTAACAACATTTTCATTAGTGTTCATATAGTACAGTGTTTAACAGATAAATTATCAGAATAGGGTCATAACTCCTCAGGCACTTTTCTGTTTTTATTTTTCCTGCTGTTTTATATACCATATATCACGAATCAATCTTTAATTATGAGCTCTTTTGTCTGCTTATTGCCCCAAGCTTTTATCAAAAATAATAACAGCAAGCATAATGACTTGTGTTTATAACCCACAGCCTTTTAGAATAATGAGAAACAACGAGACAATCAAGGAGGGAAATCTCTCAATAAAACAAACAAGGAACAGAACATAAAGGCGCAGTTACTGTTCATCTTCAGATAAAGAGAGAAATGACAAGAAGAAACTGAAAGCAAACTGAGAGAGGAGAAGAAGAACCATGGAGCAGAGAGGAGGTGGAGGAAAAAGAAAATGATGATGTGAATCAACCCCAGGTTAAAACAAGAGGATAATTAAAAATGTACCATAGGGTCATAAGTGTGACTGTGTGCACGGTAGTGTGAAAGTGTGCATGTGTCTTAATATGTGGCCTTTATTGCTTTGAGAGAGAGAGAGAGAGGGTGTGTTTGTGTGTGTGTGATGGAGGTGATACTGTGGTGCCCATTAAAAGGTGTCCCTGCTGCAATCAGCATGCACAGGCCTCCAGGTCTGTTTGCTACTACATCAGTCTGGGGTTCACACAAAACATGCAGCACACAGACTTGTACACACATTCACTTACATTTCTGCCTACAGAGTTAACATTGTCAGAGAGACCGCTGAACAGCAGGACCAGGTGCATGCATTTTTGCACTGAAACACACACATAATCACAGCTGTCAAGAAAGGCAGCCAACTGGGCCAATCACAGACCGCAACATAAATGGCTTAGTACACAAGCAGAGCCTTCTAAGATCCTTCAGCATTAAATTCCTATCTCCTTATTCTTATGAGGAGACTAAAATTTACACTTTTGTAAAAATCTGAGAAAATAATTGGTGCATTGGCAGTTCAAGCAAATGAATCTGAAAATCATCCAGTGAAAATGAATAAAGTGAAACTTTCTCATCAGACTCGAATATGTGACAGGTCTCATTGACTAATTAGGCAGTGCTTTAAAAATCAACCGTGAGCGCTGAAGAGTTTTTTAACTAGAGTATCTCTCTGATGGAGCTTAATTCCTGCTACTTCTGACTCTACTGATCAGAACCTGACCTTTGACTTTCTCACACATGAATGCAATGACCGGAGCTTTTCACAAAACTCTCAGGAACAGCACCACTTGGTAAGGTCAAACGAGAAAAGCGGCCACACAAGGAGCTCACTGACCTTAAACACATCAGAAAAGGAACAACAGGAGCTGGTAGATGCAGTCTGATAAGGAATCATTTTGTGGCTGAGAATCCCAGCGTCTTAGGTTCATTTAAGACTGTTATAGGTCATGATTTATCAGGAAAACTAATTTCCAGCTCAGGAAGTATTGTGCTGTTATTTTTACGTGAGAGGTTGGGTCTGAGTATTTCAAAAACTGCTGATCTACTATGATTTTCACACACAACCAACTCTAGGGTTTATTAAGGATGGTCTGAAAAAAGAAAAAAACAACAACTTGTAAATATCTGGTTTCTTGAACACAACAATAAGTTCACTGTGTTCTAGTGGCCACTACAGTCACCAAGTCTCAAATATAGCACTTTTGGGATGTGGTTTGATGCTATCATGTAAACATGAACAAAACTCTCAAAGGAATGTTTCCTAAACCTATTGAAAATCTATGCCATGAAGAATTAAACCAGTCCAGAGCCAAAAGGGCATGCAACCTAGTACCGGGAAAGTGTACCTCATGAAGAGGCCAATTTGCGTGTGTTATATTATATAGACAACCCCAATTCCAGAAAAGTTGGGGCACTGCTTTTCCCTATCTTGAGATGTTTTTTTGTGTGTGATATCTTGGTAATGAAACTCTTTTTTCAGAAGTCAATTGAGAGTGAACCAGCTTATATTAATATGCACTGACAAGGGCAGGATTTCAGGCACCCTTTCAGGCATACTGATTGATTTTAACTGGCATCTTTCCATGTCTTTTTTCACTTCCCTTTCTCTCTATAAATACTTGATTGTGGCTGGCTGACTTCCTTGCAGTTCTTCATAGTTGCCATTTGCTTGTGGTATCCCAAAGTTCTTATAACTGCCCTGGACATCTGCTATGCAGCCTTCTGGTAGGTCAACCCCTCTGACCGGTCCTGGTCTTGACACCGGTCTTGACCTGTTTTTCCCGGTCTCGGGCTCATTATGCCTTGGTCTTGGTCTTAGTCTAGTTGACAAATTGGATCAACGGCAGTTCGAGACTCTGTAGTTTTGTAAAAAAAAAAAAAAAAAAAAAACTAAAAGAAATACTAAAACCTGCAGACGCACATCGCACTGAATGTGAATTAAAAACAGTGATCAGCGTACCACTGGATCCTGCCTTCTCAGACAAAACACGATATTGTTATTGTTTGCTTCAAGAATGTTTAAAACACCACGGCAGTTGGTCCTTTGGTTTAAAAAAGCAAATATACACCTGCAGTCTTGCTTTCACTGAGCATACACCTGCTGTCTCACCACCAAACATGTCCTCGGTTTTTATTAAATTTGCTTTTCAAAAGCATGAAGAATTCGAACAAAGGGGAAAGAAAAAACAGTGGGCAACGTGTAAATTTTGTCCACCTCCAGGATTAAGCATAAATGGGAAGTAAACAGGATAACGTCTAGTTTTACTAGACAGCTACAGCAGGGACACAAGGAAAAGTAAGTGCTTACATCAACCTTCCATCAAATATGACAATGTACTGTAGGCTGAAAAGTGTTCAAATACTTATTTAACCCGGCGCCGGGTGGATTCAGCACATCTGCCAACAAAATTAATTAAAATGCATGCACAACACCCAATTTCAACACCAAGCAGCTAAATGGGAAAAAAAAAACGTAAATAGATCCTATACCCGGAAAACACACACAGCAACGCTAGTACAAAACTAACCTCAGAAGGTCTGGTCTTGGTCTTGGAGGATGCAGTCTTGGTCTTGGTCTCAGAAGAACCGGTCTTGACTCCATCCCTGATTGCACCCTCCACGACCAAGCATCACATTTGCATGACGCGGAATGAAATTGCATACACACACTCCTGGTTAATCCAGAAACAGCGATAGTGGCAATTTTTGTCCATTTATATTCAAAAGTCATACAGCTTCTATAATGAAGCTGTTTCTCAGTCTGGTGGTTTTACACTTAATGCTCCTCAACCTCCTGCCTGTGGGGACGGGGGCAAAAAGTGTGTGTGCTGGGTGAGTGGGGTCTTTCATGATGCAGGTGGCCCTCTTCCTGCATCTGGATGTGTACATGTCCATGATGGTGGGGAGGCTGGCTGCGAAATGACAAAGCAAAAACTATCCAGAGAGGATGTTATTTGCTCTACTGTTCACAGATTCTGATTCTGAAGGAGAATATATACCTTCAAAAGATGATGACCTGTTGTTCAGTGACGCTGCTTCTCCAGACGCGCCTCTGACCGAGCCTGTGGCTGAGCAAAGCAACAGCGCACAAGTACAGTCAAACACTCCCAACCCTTTCCCTAACAAAGATATCGAAGGCAACTCAAATGGACATGGTGGGATTGTTTATGGGACGGTTGGCGGACGTGGCAGTGTAGAATGCACTGAAAATCGGGCCGGTGGAAGTTTAAGTGCGGAATGCTTTTACCGCGCGGCCCGCAACGGTGTGCCTGCGCACGGGGAAGATAGCGGTGATGGCGGTGTGAGTGAAGGAAATTCCGGAGAGGGTGGAAGAGATAAACGGGGCAAGTTTCACTCGAGGAAGTAGTCGTGTCAAGGCGGACAGAAACGCTTCTTTGACCCGCGAGAGATGGCCAGCGGGCGGCTGGCAGTGTCCGTAAGAGAGGAGGAGGCCGACATGACGCAGCACCTGCTCCACTTGCGGCCGCAGGTGATGATGATGACGGGTGGGTGCATTTGCGCAATGCTGGTGAAGAACAGCGTTGTGATTGGATAAAGACCTTTGAAATTGGGTACAAGGGAGAACGAGATATGAACGGTGATAATTCGGCGCTAGATTTCCTCTCCCTTTTTCTATCTGACAAATTTTGGGATGTGATTACAACTGAAACCAATACATATGCACAACAATTTTTAGCATCACATGACCTTCAGCCAAATTCCAGATTTCACCAGTGGTATGACGTCACCATACCTGAGATGAAAACCTTTATGGCTCTCCACTTGAGCATGGGTTTGGTTGAAAAGCATGACCTGGCTGATTATTGGAGCCAATGTGGGCAAACATTTACACCAGGGTTTGGAAAAATAATGTCAAGAAAAAGATTTCAAATTCTTTTGTCGTTTCTGCACTTCAGCAACAACCAAGATTATATCGGGAGGGGGCATCCAGGCCATGACAAAATCTGCCAAGTGTTTACATGCGTTTGCTATTATATGGCTCTATATTACAAATTATAGTGGTTCTGACCATACAGTATGTGCACAACATAACAATAGAAAAGATGGGAGCAAACTTTATGAAATAATTTCTATATTCATTCAAAATACTCAGAAATCCATGAAAAAGTCTAAAATTCAAGAGGGCCACTGCCCTGTGATGTCACAATATGGAAATTAGATGGGTACATTTAACCCCAAAATAAACTTTAGGTCTTCCTTAACATTTGTCTCATTCATAGCCAGTCTCCATTTGTTACCACTATCAAGATACAACCTTTTGAACTTAACATGCAAAATCAAGCATTTTGGGGGGAAAAATCCCTGACAGTAAAAAGGTTAAAAATGTCTGCCAGGATGTCAGAGAGCTGATCAGTGCAGTTCCACAACCCAGGGATGTTGTCTGGGCCGGCAGCTTTGCGGGGGTTGATCCTCTTGAGGGTCCTCCTCCTCATTTTAGCTGTGGACACGTTGAGGGTTTCTTCTCCTGGTGGAGGGGAGAGTCTAGTGCTGGGCGGGGGCGTGTTAGGGTCCTTGAACCTGCTTGTTCTGAAATGAGCTGATGTTGTTGTGTAGTTCCCTCAGTGTGTTGTTACCATCAGCATCCCGTGCTATGTAAACGGCTATGACAAACATTGCAGAGAACTGATAAAGTAAACAGAAAGGACGACATTTCACCATCACAAGTTCTAAATCCTTGGAGCAGTGGCTTTATCATCACACACTTCGTGCATCAACCTTTGTTTATATAGATGTATAAGCCTCCTCCTCGGGCATTCCCTGATAGTGATTTGCCAACCACATATATGAGCTGCCAGCCAGAGATCTGGAAGGCTGAGTCTGGCATGTTGTCCTTTAGTCATATTTCTGTGAGACAGAGTATGGAACAGTTCCTCATCTCCTTTGAAACACTCATCCTCAGCAGCAGAAAGTCCAGCTTGTTGTCCAGGGAGCGGACGTTGGCCAGAAACAGAGACGGGATCGGCGGTCTGCAACTGTTAGCCATTAGCCTCACTAGCACGCCGCCACGCTTCCCTCTCTTCTCCCTCTGCTCACAGTGCTTCCTCTTGCCCTTTGTCCGCTGCGCTCTGCTCTGTCATTCCATAGGAGCTGCAGTTTGCCTAGCATAGATCTGAGTTTGTGGTCTATCGTTGTTGTTCTTGTAACCAAACTGTCCTTTAAGCTCAAAAGTTCAGTTTGATTATATGTCTCATGCTGATACAGTATGTCCCACCCCAAGTGGGTGAAAGGAGTATTGAAAGAAGTGTTAAAAGTATTAGAAAAGATGGGTTTCCCGGGAGCGCGAGTAGCCACTGCACTACTGCACGCCACCATCAAAATGATATATGTATATACACATATGTCAAAAGTTTATAGAACACCCCAATTCTTCCAGCTTTTTATTAATTTTAAATAAAAAATCAATGGATAGCTCAAAATAATATAAGGGTAAATAATGAACATCCATGGGTTAACAAAAAAAGGTAGGGTTACTCAAAACTAGATAATAACGTGCATTTCAATATCATACAAAAATCATTTATTTTTCAGGGAACAAAGCAAATCAACTTCCAAGTGTTACACTTTTATGGGAACTTCTGCACCAAAAGAGATGAAATGAGATGAGATGAGATGAGATGAGATGAGATGAGATGAGATGAGATCTACTTTATTGATCCCAGGACTGGGAAATTATTGGGTAGCAGCAGCATAACATACAGAAAACAGAAACTGACATGTCAGCATAAAACCTAGATATATGCTAAAGACATATTGTAAGGTAGAAAAAGTAATTTCTAAATATGTCTATACATATTTACACCCTGCACATGCATAATGGTAAGTGTGAGACAGAACAGCTGTGAAAAAGATGATGCTGGAGACAACAGACTGATAAAAGATCTCCAACATCTTGTTGCATACATTAAAGGATCTGAGCTTCCTCACTATTTTTTTATTGTTGTTATTTTTGTGTGTGCATCAGAAATATACGTGTGAATCTTGTCTTGCGCATTTGTGAATCATCCTGTGTATTTTTGAATCGTCATGCACATTTGTGAATCATCTTGTGCATTTGTGAATCATCATGCACATTTTTGAATCGTCATGCGCATTTGTGAATCATCTTGTGCATTTGTGAACTGTCATGCGCATTTGTGAATTGTCATGCGCAACTGGGAATCTTGTCCAGTGCATTTGTGACTATTGAGATGGTTCTAACTCCATACTTGATTGGGCAGTACAGGGGTTATACAAGAATTAATACCCATGGAGACCCAACCAAGTTTATTTTGTTCTTTTCCTGTGGTTGTTTTACAATAATTAGACAAAATCTGTGCAAAATCTGTGCAAAATACTGCTATTCTGAATAAAACATGGTGCATATATACGTACATCATGATCGTATTCTTAGTGCCCATGTCGGATTGAAGGTTTTAGTAGGACCCAAATGCAGGAGACGGAGGCAGGTGTAAACCAGAACATGTTTTTTATTGACAGATGTGGCAAAACTGTGGCAAAAATTTCAGCATGAATGTGTGACAAAACAGTATGGGGCAGCAAAGGGCAGACAAAGACAGACCATATAAACCGTGGATTTAGAATGAATGATTCTGAAAGTTTTTAATCTGATTAAGAAATTTTGCCCTTTTAAACATAGCTAGTGGTGTATAAAGTAAAGATACAGTTCCCTGTGGAGCCTTCATATCAATAACAGCCATTTCGGACAGAACACTGCCCACATGGACAAACTGTGGTCTGCCTGTCAGGTAGTCAGTCATCCAGGAGATCATTGAGTCGTTGACACCCATCAACCAAAGCTTCTCATTCAGCAGGAGTGGCTGAGTAGTGTTAAAAACACTGGAGAAATCAAAGAATGTGATTCTCACAGTACCTTTTCCACCATACAGGTGCAAATGAGCTTCTTACAGCAGGCACATGACAGCATCTTTAACTCATAAGTGGGGCAGATAAGCAAACTGCAGAGGATCCAGCACCGACTTCACCTGTGGCCTCAGGTAGGCTAAGACCAGTCTCTCTAGAACCTTCATCACATGAGATGTAAGGGCCACTGGTCGATAGTCTTTGGGGGTGATGACTTCTTGGGTACAGGAAACAGACAGGACATCTTCCACAGCACCAGTACGCTCTCCTGGCTCAGGTTGTAGAGGTGTTTCATTACCGGGGGACAGCTGGATGGCACAGGTCTTCAGGATCCTGGAGGAGATGTCATCAGGGCCTGCAGCCTTACACTGGTGGACTCTGTCCTGATGTCTCGTAAGCTCATCTGTGGTCACCCTCACGAGGGTCAGTGCAGTGGTCAGTGGCGCTGCATGCATCTTTGGTATTGGCATACAGGAGATCCAGTGTTTTATTGTCTCTGGTGGGACAGTCAACATACTGGTAGAAGGTTGGCAGGGAAATGTCCAGAGAAACATGATTAAAATCTCCAGTGATGGTCATGTATGCATCAGGGTGCTTGGCCAATAAAGTGGTGGTGGAGGTGATGGAAGTGATCAAGGTCATCAGCTGATGGTAAACAATGATCACAATGGTGGACATGAACTCCCGTGGCAGTAATATGGCTGCATTCCTAATGCTAGCAGTTCAATGTCCTGGGTACAGAGACTGCATGTTCAGGATTAAACCACCTCTCATTTAAATGCAGTATGATCTCCCTCCTTTCTTCCTACCTCTGCGTATAATGTCTCTATATGCTCGAACCATATACCGCAATGTTGTCGTCCGGGATGTTTGAGTGCAGCCAGAATTCTGTAAAACACAGAATAAAACACTCACGATATTCCCTCTGGGTCCTGGCCAGCGCTGTGAGCTTGTCAGTCTTTTCTCCTAAGAACCTCACATTCTATGATGGTCACCAGGACCACTGGTTTATGACTTCTTCACCTCTCTTTCACTCTGAGATCAGCTCTACACCCCCGGTGTTTCCTCCTCAGCATCTATGGGATCACAGGCCTCTCAACGGTCAGCAGGACAGGCTTGTTCAGCGCGATCAGCTGCTCGCATGTGGAAACAATAGAGCCGCTGCCGTTTGCGTTGCTCTGCATTACAAAGTAAAAGTAACAGAAGAACCCGGAGAACCCGAAAATCTTGATCCAGTTATTGTTCTTAGGTTATTGACCAGGCACAACAAACAACTTTTGATGGATGAAGTGTGATGGTCTGGAGAAGCATCTCCCTCACTGGAAAAACAAGGGTTGTCATCACTGGAGGCAATATTAATGCAGAGAGACATCAAGAGTAAATTCCGCAACCAATGGATATCCCATATCGCTACAATCTGGAACACCAAACTCTGTCCTCCATCATACCATACATGATGAATACATCTAAATTGTCACATTGTCTTGTTTCCTCAGACTTAAATTATCCAATCCACTAATAACAACACCAAACAATAGTTAAAAAAGCTGTTTGGCATTGGCAGAAAAGACTTTGTAAAGCTTCCATGGCTGAAACCCTTGTACTCAGCTCTGCCGCTCATCCCACAAATCTATGGTCCTTACAAATGTTGCACCATTACATATAATTCATTACCTCTGTAAAACACCATTGACTTCACTCAGATGTTCCCTGTGTCATTCTTCAAACCACTCTTATGTGTCTCTATCCCTCTACAATGGGTTGCAGCATGCTGGAGGCCTCAAAGCAGGCAGAACCCCCTGGTGTGAAGGGAGAATAGTAACTCCAGCTAGAATTACATCCAAGGACAGTCAACTCAGAGGTGGATACATTATCTGTAGTTGAGCTCAATTTAGTTCACAGGTCTAATAATTTCCAGATGACAACCGGGATAGGCTCCATCCTCCCTGTGACCCTGAACAGGATGAAGTCAGTTTAAGAAAAGAAATGGATGAAAGTCTGATCACTGCTCTTTTAATAATACCACCTCAGTGAGGGCATCAATTCAGGGTAAAAAAAAAAGAACATGAGAACATGATAAATAGAAAATCACAAATCAATTAGAGTTGTAGTATCCACTAAGTGTTTTCTTTTTGTTTTGTTTTTTCCAAAATGTTTTTTTTTGTATTGAGCACAGCTGGTGCAACTGATCCATATTCAAGTCACATTGTTTGTAATCTCATAGGTTTGTAGAAGTATTGTGTTTAGGAATGCTTTTTACTCAGCTCTCAGGTAGTAGAGCCTGAGGTAGCACTGAGGACAGAGCAAAAATTAGTTGCAGTGGGACAACAGAGCTTCCATGCTTGGTGTGACCCTCACAGACTTAAAGATGGGCAGAGGTTCAACAGTCTGGGACTAACTGCACCTGCAAATCTTGAAACTATCCCAGAATAATGTTTCACATAGTAAAATTGTGAAGGATTTTAATACATCATAACCTACAGCACAAGATTTCAATTCTGTTCACAAGATTCCCAACAGATGTGAGAGAAATCAATATTAGATGCTTGTGATCTTCAGACCCTTAGGCAATGCTGCATTTAAAAGAGGCAGGATTCAGTAACATAGATCACTACATAGGCTCAGAAACACAGAAATCATCATCTATAAATACAAATTAAAGCTCTGTCATGCAAGAACAATCAATGACAACATGATCCAAGAAACACTGTCGTCTTCTTTGAGCCAGAAATATAATGAAATGAGGTGAAGTGGAAAAGTTGTCCAAATGTTAATTTGTTTTATGAAAGCACAAATGCTGCATCCTTCAAACTATGGAGCAAAGGGATCACCAAGCCTGTTAATGAGGCTACGATCAAAAGCTTGCATCTCAGACAGAACATGCCTGGTTGGAGTTCAGACACCAGATAGCATATAGGGTGGATGATGAAATAAAAATATGACAGAGATCCAGGACTGTTTGACTACATGAATCCTTTCTACAGGAAGATTTTCTCTCCTAAAACCCCAGAAGTCTGCTCAGTTCCCAGTTGTATGTTCACTGTTGTTAAAAGAAGTGGTGAACATCACCTTGATTTGATGTTTTTTTTTTTTTTTTTTTTTTTTTTCCACATGTTTCTCTTTGGGCGTGGGGGGAAGAAGGGGTGAAAATCGCCTTGGTTTGGTGTTTTTTTTTTTTTTTTTTTTTTTTTTAAACATGTTGCTATTTGGAATTGGGGTTGTGATGCTAGTAGCACGTTTAATACTCTGTTTTTGAACGGACTAACTAATTGGAACAAATCATTTATTGATCTCTGTAGAAATGAGTTTAGCTTCCTGGTTCCTTAATCACTGCATCATTGCACACCAGGCCATCAATGTCAATGTCTACCTAAAGACTTTTAGTTAATACACTGCACCAAATAAAACTCCTGAATGATGTGTTATGTATGCCTGAAGGTGTCAGCCAGCCACAACTGATCACATCTGGGGTGAAAGGAAGGAGTGCAAACAGGACATGCCCTTACAGGAGGGAAACCATAGCAATGAATAGGAACTGTTCCTAAAAACATGACATTTAGGATTACAACTTCAACCCAAGAATAAAGAAACGAAGAAGAGGGGTTAGTCCTTACCGGGTGTAATTTCTATCACTGTATCATGTCTCTCTGAGGGAAAAAGGACCTTGGGAGGCTGGGTCGTCTGAAGAGCTGAGGGTAAAAGGAAGAGATAAAAGGGAAAGCTAATTATCAAAAGTCTGTGACAGATTCAAACTAGATAACTTTGGACATGCATATAATTGTATTATAGACTTTCAATACCAATAAAATAAAATAAAAGACAAGGGTTAAGAAATAGAACACACACTGTAACCAACAAATATGAGTAACTATTGTGCAAAAAATATTGCAATGATTTAAAAGTTAAGAAAGAAGTCTGTTAACAGTTAAAAATGAAAAATAGAGCAAAATATGAAGTTCCAGATGTCATAAACTGTCAGAAACCATGAGCTGCTGCCTCAGCCAACTGCTCCTGCTAAAAAAGATATAACATCTTTCTGACCACAGACAGAAATGCTAACTGACTGGTCTTGTACTGTCATAGCCAGCGACTTCATTTCACTCTGAAAACCTGTGTTTTCTAATGTCCATCACATTTTCTTTCTCTGCTGTGTTTAAAGATTGCTGTATGCTGTATTGCTGAATGCTGTTAGGCATGTGCCTCATGTTGGTCCTGAGTCTGACACTGAAGGGATAGTATCTTAATTCAAACAATCATCTGGTGATTAGATTCTGATAATTAAACAGTCAATGGAGGCAGAAATTGAAGATGGCTGGAATTTCAGGTTCGTAAAGTGCCACATCTGTGAGTTCCCAGATGCTTTACAGTTTCCCTCCCATTAGCAAACACCTACACACTTAAACTCCACTGAAAGCAAGCTGCTTTGCAGGGTGTTCGTCTGTCCATGGGGAGGTTCAGTGAATACCCAAGGATACTTGGCAGGAAAGGAGCAACTAAGCAGTAATAAGTCTGTTAGCAGGAAAAATGTGAGCCTTTCAATAAACATCAGAGATTACTTCACTACATTATTATAGCTATTAACTAGCATAAGTTGATGTTATGTCGTGTAGGGAGAAGAAGGATGCAAATGCATAAATGTGTACACACTTTGGCAGTAGTCTACATTCTTTTAAAGATCATTCAGTAAGTCTCGAAGTTTGTAATTCAACAATCAATTTGCTGCAAAAAGCAACAATAACAAGTGTAATGACTTAGTGTTGTGTACAGAAGTGATTACTGACATCAGCAGTGCTCTCCTATTTAAAACTGTTTAATTACTCTGATTTTTGATTAAAATTTAGTGCTCTATGCTGGATTAAATGCCCTTTCTTTTGTCTCGACTTTTTCTTTTCTTTTCCTTTCTTACTTGAGTCTCTTTCCTATATAACCCTGTCAATCTATCCAATCATCCCATCGCACTATTTCCCCAAAAAGATTGATGGTTTCATTTGCATTCTGAAGGTTCTGCTGTGCCCTTTTAAGATTAATGAGACAAACCTTCACCTAGACCTCCTCCTCTCTTGTTTTTTCCTCTGCTCTAACACTACATCTCTTTCCGCTTCTGTCAGGATTTGTCACTATTTCTTTGTCATTTTGTTCAACATGCACGAAAAAGAGAACATATAGGTGGTGACTATTTGCAGTTGTGAATGGAGTTGCTCTTTGCTCTTCTTGCCACTGTGAATATGTAAAATATATTAGTGCTGGTTTCACAAACGTAGGCCTGACGCTGTCAACAGCTTTCTGAAGCCAACAATCAAGCTTTCCTACATGCTTGCTCCTTTATAGGTATGCTTTTGGGTTGATGAGCTACCCCTCTTTATATAAAACACTATTATCACTACAACATCTGTCATAAACGCCTTCTCTGTGCACATGTGAGTATTTGCAGTTTGTGTAAACCCGAGTTCAGATCTGAATATGAAAGGTGTGCAGCAAACATAATGACGGTTTTGCTTCTTTTTAGCACACAGCTACATAAAGGCAGAGCATCAAGAGTTTGAGGTCTCAGAACTTTTCATAATAACTGGGTTCTGCTGGGAATAACGTAATTTTGGTGATGTGGTAAGTGCTTTTGCACACGTTTACATGTGTGCTGAAAAAATGCCGAGAGGCACTGGCTTATGATTTCAAATATAACAAAAAAAGTTATTAACAGCAGGAAATTCCACACATTTTGTAAGTTTTAATGCACAACCCCTCAAGCTGAGACACTGTGTGACATTTCACATGTACCATTTCATAGAAAATATTATATCATTTTAACTTTGATGGCAGCAGCACATCTCAAAAAAAGTTTCAACATCTAATATTTAAGTTCTATTGGGAATGAAAACATGGGTTGTGAGATTTGTAAATCATTGCACTTGGCATTATTCATTTTTATTTTGCATACGTTATACTGTTTATGTATTTTTTATTTTGTGTTACACAGTGTGCCAACTTTTTTTGGAGTTGAGGTTGTTCATTCTAACTTGTGTGATGCTTCAGTGACATGCTGCTGTGGATGTTTTCAAAGACAGAACAGAAGAGACTATTTCAGACAAAAAAAGTTCTCATGCTAGTAAAGAAGATCTATTGAGAGTTTTATGTATGTTAAATCAATTTAAAGCCCAAGTTATTGTTTGGTTCCTGAACAGTTTTATATTTGATTTATTGAACCTGAAAGCATAGCTGCTGGAATATCAGGTTGTTTATAACACAGCAGCAGGCTAGAAAACAAAGCAATTATTTATAACAGAAAAGAAAAAAACAAAAATCAAACAAAAAAAAAAAAACAGTACTTGTAATTTTCTATGTGCCTGACAGAATGCAGCGCCCTTTGCATGTTACATGTAGCAACTTCACCAGGTGTTGAATTTAAACTATTGATTAAATTTTGTCTTTTTTCAGCCAGCCTGCTATTCTTGACAATGCTCTAAAAGTCAACAACATGACTTTGTTCAAATGTCATTTGGTTTTCAGATGACACTGCTACAGATGATGACAAATAATGTTTGATTCTTTTGCTGTCAAAAATTAAAGAAAAAAATAATGTCTGCCAGAGTTCATGGAAGCAGATGAGATCTTTATACTTCTACTGACAGTCCAATGCTACTTGATGAAGAACAACAACAAATCCATTTATCTTAGAGGGGGAATTACAGGTGCTTTGTTTGAAAGATCTATTCACCAATAATTTCTGAATCATTATCTGTTGACAGTGAGTAAGTTTATTGAATCCATTCAAGACAAACACAAATTCTTCCTCCCAGTGTGACTCAGATATTATTATCATTACACCTTCATTTCACCAGGAAAATACCATTGAAATTAAATATCTAAATATATTTTGCAAGAGAAACCTGGCCAAGACTGCCAGCAGCACACAGAAGTAACAGACCCTTCACAAAAAAAAAAAAAAACTTACCATCATTAATTATCTGATTAACATTTACAGACAGATGATTCCTTCTCAAAATCAGTAAGAACAACAGAACCTTTAGGTTCACGTATTTTTGAAACTGGTTCCAAGAAGATCAGAAAACTGAAAAGGTTTCTTTCCAAGTATTGAGGACACAGTTCGCAGAAACAGACAGCATGTTTTTCTCAAGTACAAGTGCAGGGTCTATTCCAATTGCATGAGTTCAAAGTCTGGGGTTTTCTTTAAGGGAGCTCAAGCATTGGAGGAGTGTGGTTTTTCCTGGGGTTTTCTCAGAGCCATAGAGTGTTACTGTTGGTCAACTGTCAACAGTTTGTTAGTTTGGATTTGGAAGTCCCACAGGATTTTTGCTCTTTCACTCTCCACAATTCTTAGAGGAGAATGACTCAGGCCCATGCTCCACAAAGTCAGTTTCAAGTGAAACCGAGCTTGTTCCTACTGATCTGGCCTTTTTGTCAGCCAAAACCAGCAGTTTCACACCTCAAAAGTGCATAGGTTTGAAGCCGGGTGCCAGAGTACATAGATCTGAAGACGCTGCCAGAGTGGCTTCGTGCAGAGAATGAAGCTGTAGTTCAGCCATCATAGCAACGCTTCTCCAACCCCTAACCTTAAAATGAACCCGGAATGGCAAGCTGTACCATAACAAAAACAACAATGGCGGATAGCAGACTTGTTTCCCTGCTGCGGCCTTGTAGCCTGCTTAGCTTTTGTTGCCCCAAAAAGTTTTTTTGTATATACACCGCATAGGATTCTGCACATGCTCTACATCTGGTTAAGAGCTGTATGCTGCCTTTTTTTCAGTCGTGGGCCATCTAAGGGCTAAAGTATGTACTGATATTTTTCTGTGGTGTCAATGCCTTCATCTGGATGCCAGCACTTTTTGAGTCGACTCCGTGTCCAGTCACTTTTTTGGACAGACAAAGCTTTGTTTCGACTTTGTGGAGCCTGGACCTTAGGGACTTCCAGCTGTTACTCTACGCACACTATTCCAGGTACTTGGTTGTGGTCCATGTATGTCTTACCCCCCTACGTCTTACATCCCTCTATTATGAGTTATTGTCTGGCATCTTTGCTCAGTCTACACCTGGGGTCTTGTCTGGTCTTTCATCCAGACAACCTATCTATCTATCTATCTATCTATCTATCTATCTATCTATCTATCTATCTATCTATCTATCTATCTATCTATCTA
>JBAMYA010051704.1:12500-32025 GCA_037176975.1 Arrhamphus sclerolepis | reverse complement strand
GGGATAGGCTCCAGCAGACCCCCGTGACCCTGAACAGGAAATAGCGGGTATAGAAAATGGATGGATGGATGGATTTTATCAGATGTCCATATCATTTAGACGGCAACAGCGTCTCAGGGGACTGAAAACGCAAAAAAGTGAAACTACCTTCCAGAGCGGAAATCTTAAAAATGCTTTTTTTACGTTTCAGCTGGATACTGCTGGAGAAATTTAGTCCATATGTCGGCTTTTGAAGTCTCATGTTCAGCAGCAGCTCTACCTCAGGGCAACTCACGCAATGAGCCCGAGACACATACATGTCTGAAGACAGTCAAATGTGTGTGTCACGCTCATTTTGTGACCGTTGGTAGCCCTGTCTACCTCCTCCTTTCTCCAGACAAAAACTGTACGTTTTCACACGTTGTTTCATCATGTTGTTTCCCTTTGATATTGTATTTTGCACTAAGAGTGAACAGGAAGAAGAGAAGTAGAAAGGTTCTACGCAGGCGCTTGGTCTTGGTGGTGCTGCCACCTAGCCACCTGGTGTGTATACTGCATCGGTAAATAGGAAATTCCACACACTTTTGCAGTTAAACGTGAGAACAAAATGTCACTTTTGCATTTTTGGGTGAGATTGTTTCTGTCTAAAATGGGCCTAAATATGCATTTTAATTCAAATATGTTTTTTCTTTTAATTAAAAAGATTAAGAGGATTTACATGATCTAACTTTTGCAGTGAAGTGTAGCGCTTAAGAGTGGGGACTTGTGTCAAATACTACTTTTCAGTCTTTCACATAGTTTAAATATTCTTAATTTCTTTTAAATTTTAATTGAATAACTGACAACATTTGAATTAACTGGAGGCACTCCTCTGGCTGTTAAGGCTACACCAGTTAAGACACTGCTTCCTTGTGTGACATCATGGAAAAAAATCAAAATAAACTCATCAAGATATCAGTAGGGGAATGCTTGTAAGTGACCCGAGTGGTCAGTTAAGGAACATGGACCAGAGGCAAAAATGGTCCAATCACTATTGTTCTTTCCAAAATCAGCCAATGAATGTGATTAAAAATGACTTGAATGACCTGTGTTGTCTTCTCCCAGTATTGGGGATGTTTGTTAGGATGATTAAAGGGTGGATAATGTTTGGTATTCATTCAGTCCTGTTCGTAAATGTTGAATGGAATGTAGTCCAAGAATTATCTTCATTCAAGTGAAATCACTTTATTTAACCACTGGCAGTCTCATAAGAGTAAACAACATCATTAATTCATATCCATCCATGGGAAGAGTGACCTTAAAACATTAGATAGAGCAGAAAGTTAAATTTAAGATTACATCTTTTTTATTTCAAAGAAAAAAGGGAATACAGGCTACTGTTGGTAAAATATGAAAAGAAATTCCTCACCTGACCTCAAGATTTTGTTTTCTTGATCGAGCTAGCTCAATTTCATACTGATGATTGCCTCCTTGGATTGCAATCTTTTCATGGTTGCTAGTTAAGGTGCTTTTGCTCAATATTTGACCAATTTTTAAACATGTTTGTACCAATTAAAAATGAAGAGCCTAAAAGAGAGCACCAAAGGTATTCCTTTAATAAAACTGTGTCCCATATTGAATTTCTACACTGTAGCACAGGTCTTTTTTTTTCCTTTTTAAGTCAGCTAGTTAATGAAATAAACTCAATCTATTCAATAACAGACCTAAATAATTGATAATCATCACAACAATAGCTCATTATTGTATTGATCTTGGACCACCAATAGACGGCTGGCGCTCTCTACAAGCTCAGCAAAAGTTTGAAAGACTGAATTCTTATCAAGTTTCCATCACTGTGCCAATTTCAAAGTTTAAACCAATATCAAAAGTGGTAGATGGCAAATTAATATGTATCAATTAATTGAACTGACTTCGCTTGAGGTTGCCTGAGAGATCAGACCCATAACTAGACAGAGTCTGAAAATGACCTTGCAAATGAGCTGTGCCAACAGCTGCTTTTCAAACTGCTTCTGCAAGCAGTTGGTTAGCGCTACAACCAATCAGAGCAACTCAAAAGGCTGTTTGCAAGCAGAAAACAGGTGTGTTCAAACACAATATCTTAAAGCTAATGTTAGATCGATATACATAATCATGTTCAGATTACTTCTTTAACACATTACTTATCATTTTCAAGTTCACCAGCTGTCTCTTACCATTTGTAAATGAGATGAGCCTCATCCACCACAATCTCTAAACGAAGTCCAAGTCCTTAACTGTTAATGGCAATGCCAGTTTAAACTGACACCGCTCCTTTGGAAGCCATCTTATTTGTTTACCATCCAGACCACAACATCTCAGCTCTGTCGTCATCGCATTAAGACCACCCAGAGACTCTTTACAATAGACTGGTCTGATTGGCTCCCCAAGACCTTTGGGCTCCGTTAATCCGTTTCAACAGAGAGCAGATAGATAGACCTGCAGAACAGATGTAAATTTGCCAGTGATACATCTTGATTTCCAGGCTATAACAGTTGAAAATGTTCCGAAGTTTAATCAGTGTAAGAATGGTCTCCACTATCGTCAAGCTTCTCTTAAAAGGATATTGACAGGAAACTTTAAACCCTTAAAAAGAAGCAGGATTTGTAGCTGAAATATATTTGGTCTTTGATTAAAAACAAAACAAAAAGGGGATTACAAAATTGTGCATCTTCAAAATCATATTGAAGCTGTTACGACAAGGTATAGTTGAAATTCTATTGCCATTTCAGCAGAGGCAAGACATGCTTGCATTTTAAGTTTAGAATATTAATGTGTTGCATTGTTTTTCAATGCTAAAATAGATAATAGAAGAAACTGGATGTTTTGAGCAACAAATAATTCAACACTGTAAAAGCAGCTTCTCTATCTCTGATGTGAAGGCTGTTGAGCAAACAATGACTGATTTCTTTTCTGTGTTTGTTTGCAATTTCTTAATAATCAGAATCTATTCTTTTATATTTAATTATCTGAGTGTCATCAGCTGGGGAATGCAAATTAGATTTGAATGAATGAGTGTAAAAACAAACACTGATTTGTTTCCAAATCTAATAATAAGAATAATTTTGAATCCAATTACCAATTATGAAAATATGTCAGCGTGCAAAAGCCACAAAACCCCACAGTGATGTTTTGTCTGTTGTTTGATGTTTGTTCCCTGGGATGCAGTGTCCACCAACAAGATGATGTGATGAAGGTGCCTGCTTCTTTTCTGGATCTTTTTAAGCAGACTAAATCTGAGGGATTTTGGAGAGCCATCTGAGTCGGGGAAGAGCTGTCCCTCATCGTGGGCTGAGACAGGCACAAAACACATCAAATTAAAGGATGCTCGGCAAACATTTGAGTGGAGATCAGTAGGAGGGGGCCAAAAAGGACAAAGCAAAGAGGGAGAGAGAGGCGAGTGAGGATGTAAGGCAGCGCTTTCATGTCCCTCCAGTCCTCTCTGTCACATAAAGGTTTAGAGAAATCTGCTGCCCGTGATTTTTCAAAAAGCTCCCATTTGGCCCAATTGGTTGTATTTGTTTGCACAAAAGGGAGACATTTGGACTGGGATTATCACAGGGCCAGACCTCCGTGTCTCAGCAAAGTGCAGCAACGTGCCAGAGATGCTCTTCCTGCCAAACATCTACAATCCTGAGCAGACAGTGTAAGTGGGGCTTTGGTAGCAGTGTTTGAGGAGATTTCTAGCGTAGCGTCTTTGCTCACCTCTAATTGTAACAATACACTCACTGCTTTTGTCACAAGATGTAAAGACTGTTCACCCCTCCTCAATGACAATGTAGTCATAGGGGCAGTACGTCATGCTCTATAGTTCTGGTTTCCTTAGAGTAACAACAGTATTATTTTCATATTAAATATCAGTTACAATTTAATTTGAAGTAATATTAAATTATTTTTTGGAAGTATTGTGTCGCTCTTGATGACTATATGATGCCTAAGAGACTAAGAGAGCAGAGTAACAACCAATCAAATTTCTTCCCACAAATACAAGAAAAGCCAGAAGCACCGTGACACATGTCCTGTCCACATTTAGGATTTCATTGGAGTTTCTTAACGGGGGCATTTGGGCAACGCTGTACAACCGAAGTTCAAGTGAAATTTTAATAAAAGATCTTCTGATTTATTATTTCTTTATTTATACACAATAGTCTCTTTCAACCACAGGGTATCATTTTACAGAGAGATCTGTTTTACACACACACACACACACAACATTACAATCTATAAAAATAAAGATATACATTTAAGTTCTTCAATATCAAGAATTACCAAACGTAGACATCAACATGGGAGTAAGACAAGCAGAAGTTCATTTAGAACAAGAGCAAAGGATTCCTTGTGCGAATGATTATAATATTTTCATGCTGCGGGTCCTCTGCCTTCTCCCCCACAACTGGTAAATAATCTCCATGGCAACACCCATAAACTAATACCAAGCGGCAGCAGTGAGAGCTGTCACCTCGACAGTAGTGGAGCAGAGGCTGCAGATTCAACCAACACGATTGTTTCTCTGCAAACAAGTGACTTTGGTCAATCTTCGTCCCCCCATGAGCTAACATGGCTGAGTATGGGGCTTCACCCAGAACTATTAGTCTAGCCTGTAAAACGAGGAAGTAAAGGATGTATCTTGTTAATAAATATATTTATTGAATAAGATACTCTAATAACAACCAGTGTGTACAGCATGTAAAGATGGTGCTAAGTGGCTGCAAATCAGTGGCTGTGGAGCAACTGGACGCACTAATAACCAACAGCTAAAGTGAGTTTTGAAAGATAATCAGTGGCTTAAACTGCCAGAATCAAATTCATGAAGTCAAAGAGCTATTCCACATTTAAACCAGTTTTATTAAGGAAAAAAAAAAATGCAAACTCAAGTTCAAACTCAGCTTCTATCTCCGACATTAAGTGAAGAAACTTTCATAATGTGGATATTTTTAAAGGATCCTGGTGTGTTTGTTGTGTCTGGTGGAAGTCGAGACTCATGAGCCAAATCAGAACGCTGATCCAGTACTAAATGATTCTGTGAACAAAACTTTTGCTGGAGGAAACAGAGGCTTGAGGGCACGATCATCGAGATTTGTTCAACTCGGGTGCGCTCTGGCTCAAGCTTTTGGTCCCCTGTGGTGAAACAACTGGCAGCGAGCCACTAGGCACTTACAGCCTTCGCTTTTTTTCCTTTTCTTAATTCAATTAAATCCAGCCTACGTTTGTGGTTCAGGACAGAGGATCATAATGATGTCATGCGGTATTTGAATACTGCGCTAATGCTTGCATTGAAGCCTGAGAAGCTGAACTTTTTTTTAAAACTTCTAACCAAAACAGTGTTTCCTCCTGGTCCCTTTAGGATTCACATTCTGGCTAATTTTGCATTTGGTTTTCATTTGGACTGTAAATTACCCCCTAAAATTAGATTTAGTATAGCTTTATTAGTATAGTCGCACATGAAGGTCGCACTGGTTGACTGCAGAAACTGTCAAGATATGGTATAAAGAGGACTCAAATGTGGGAGACCATGCAGCAGGGTCAGTAAAGCCAGACTCTTTTTCTTTTGAGGAGACCCAGCTCTAGTAAATCAAATTAGCAATGAAAGAAAATGGGGACTGCAACAGTGTTTATCATATGAATTACCACGGCCTGGGTTCTGCTTAACATGCTGTGTGTGCTGATATAGAACGGGGCAGGGCACACATTATGTGATCCACAAGAATAACAGGTTGTGTGAATGGGAAATAGGGAAAAAAAAAGGTTAAATCATAAAAAATCACAACGCTATTGCAATTCAAACAACAGTAGAAAATCCCTTGTGCAAATGACAAAGTTTATCTGATCTATTTAGAGTGAAACAATTCACTGTCAGTGTTCTTTAATGTGATGCAGCCACAGACACACAAGGCGGCTCTCAAATTTCCTGACAGTCACTTTGAGGTATATTCAAACAGATATACCTCAGATGCCATCAGATAGCTAGACAGAAACCTTTTATTGTCATTGTACATTAGTTATACAATCAAATCGCAGTTAGTCTCCAGCCAGTGCAGCAGGAGCAGCAAGTATAAATAATCACTATTAAAAAGTAGAACACTGACATGAGAATGAAAAAAAATATTTATAAATAATATGTATTTAAGAGTCATTTATCTGCTCCTGTGCACATACACATTCAGGACACGTTTAGAGATCTTACAGCCCAGAGAAAGAAGCTGTTTTTCAGTCTGTTTGTGCCTCCTGCCAGAGGACATGAGACTGAACAGGTGCTGTCCTGGGTGTGTGGGATCAGCAGTTATTTCCTTGCTCTCCTGAGACGCCACGTGCTGGCGATGTCATCCAGAATGGAGGGTAGAGAACAACCAGTGATCTTTTGGGCAGCTTTTATGACCCTCGCAAGTTTTTCCTGTCGGCCACTGAGCAGTTGGCATATCAGGTCATGATGTAGTAGGTGAGGACAAACCCTAACAGCCTCTTCTCCATATGGCTCCTCCTCAGTGAGTTTGTTTTTACCACTGCAGTTGTATCAGCCTTCTTTGAACATTTCCTCATAAAATTTGATGAGGTTGCCACTGTTGACCTGCTGGAGGAAAGATTTGGTGACGTCGAGGCCTGTAATTGGTCCGCAAATGCCAAAATGGGATTGGTGTGAATGCCAGGATGGACAACTCTGCAACAACTGCAGGAAGCTATCATTTCAGTATGGACCAAAACCTCTGAGGAATATTTCCAGTTTATTTCACAAAGAATTAAGGCAGTTCTGAAAGAAAAAGGAGATCCAACTCTTGTAATAGTTCTCTGACGAGAACCCCTGGAGGTCTTATGGAGCTATACGGAAGCTTGTGATGGAAGTGGTGGTGCCATACCATAATTACTGCATAATTAAATGAAAATCTAATATTTTCTTTTTTCTTGATCTGCAGAAATCTTTACATTCAAATTAATTGATAAAAACTATTTATCGCCCAGTCCAGCATGGAAGTACGGATCTATCATCCTTGCACCAACAGGTGGACTGGTGGTGGTGTTATGCTGCAGGGAATAATGAATTAGTTGGCACACTGTGGGCTCGTTTACCTATTGATCATTTTTTAATCTACCTGATTACTTATTGCTGACCGTGTCCAGGGTGTGTCCATCCTCTGATGGGTCCACTGTATAGTTTGATAACTCATTGTGTCAGAAAGCCTAAATCCTCTCAAACTGCTTTGCTGAACACGAGAATGAGGTCAGTGTTCTTGAATGGCCTTCACAGTCACTAAATCTCAATCCAATAGAAGTAGTGGAAATGGATGCGTAGCAAATAAATCTGCAGTAACTGTGTGATTCTGTCACGTCAGCCACTGAATCAAGCTAAGCAGCACTGGTGGTTGGGATAAAAACAGTCACAAAAATGCAACAAAAATAAATACGCTGAAAACTAACAGGAGGGGAAGTCAAAACTGAGAAGAAAAAAGAAATACTAGTTTGTTTTGGAGCACAGTTGGATGTCAGATGTGGATTTTGAGCCTAGAAGTCTTTTCAATGGCCTTTCCCAGATTTCACCCTTTCTAATGCTTAACATAATTTCCACCTCCTCAGCCCCTTCTTGCCGTTCCAGTTTTGAGCACTGCTATTGTGCTCGTAATGGCTTCTGATGCACAAAAACAGATTTAAAAACACATAAGAGCAGGGGTGGCAAAAGAAAGAGGCTCCAGAGGTGGCACGGGTGGTGGTGGCATACATATAAATATATATATATAATGCATTGTTAAGCTTCTATTCAGCATGCCCCACAGATATACAAGAGGAGATGCAGCTGCTTTAGAGTAAAGACAAAGAATGTTTTCCTCATTAAAAATTATACTCTTAGTGAGGTGAACGCCAACAAAGAAACAATGGGATAATAAGACACCCTGCAGCCCTTCACAGATTCAAATGAGGCAGATACATGTAGATTTGGACTCCATTATTTAAAAATGTTTGTCCTGAAATACAACCAGCCATGAGGATTAAACAAGCAGTGGGGAAGAAACGAACCAATTCCAGAGTAAGTCATAGCTGTAAAAATCCATTAGTCTCCTGACAAGTAGGGCACATGCAGACTGTGCTGTTGCCTGCATTATGAAGTGGGGCACCTTAAATATGTAGAGGCCTTCAGAACCGGAGAGTTCTGCACAGAATCGTAACTGCTCCACCAGGCTACATCCAAATTTCTTGGCTAAGTCTGTAAAGAAACTTGCAGGGGGCTTTCTCCAAAAGCGAGTCAATTCCCATAGACTCCAATGTTAAAACGTTCAGTTTTTCAGAAAATGGAAAAAACAAACAACAAGAAAACCATTTTGGTCTCCTTGGCTAGAAGGGTTCAGGGTTCAGCAGCTTAGTTTGAAAGCTGCTAGCCAGGGCTAACCAGAGGAGGCCAGGTGGACTGCCTCGAGTTCATCACCTTCTCCCTCGTACCATTTGCGATCTTTCCAAATTGATTGACCGGCCCACTAGCCAACTACATCCAAAATTAATTCTGCTAGAGCTGAAATGAGGACGGTCAGATGTTTGCTAGAACCAATCAATGTATGTTCACGCAGATATCTGTGCAGGAGGTATTTCAAGTGACGGGTAGTTAATGGTTTTTGTTACTGCTATATTTAGCACTTTCCTAACTTCTGAACTGTCAAAGACCTGACAGAGAATAGTCATTATTTTAAAAATAACATGGTTTGATTTGCTGTTAACTGTAATAAGAGTCTGCAACGGGACTTGCAGGGACAAAGAAGGCAAGGTAAGTTTTATTTGTATATTAACAAATAAAAAATTGTTACACAAAGGCAACTCAAAGTGCTTTATAAAAGGCATTAATGTGAAATAAATTCAATTAATAAATAAAAACAATTTAAATGTGTAATAAGGCATGAATGAGTGAGGGAGTGACATTATGAGTAAAAATAAGTAGGGAGGGGTCCTGGGCAGAGGACTCAATATATGAGCTGAGATTGTTTTTTGACAGATTTGATCAAATAAATGTACGATAGCATTAGGTTAGCATAACCTAACTTGCAGCAATAGAACTGAGGTGGGTGTGGTCCAGCCTGTTTCCAGGTCTGCTCTTACTGCCCATTTTTGTATTAACCAGACCTGGATAAGATCAGTTCTTATCAACAAGAAGCTTCAAAAACACTCTATGGGTGACATCACAGGGGGTTTGTCCAGTTACTTTAAAGTGGTCTATGGCTACAGCCATAAACTTCAGCTGTTTTTGTGATGGTCATGATCTTCCCCCAGTTTTCACTTGTTTTGTTTCTTTAATATCGTTAACCAAAAAGGTCTTAACCCAATGTTCTGTGTGAAAGGTTTTGAGTACCTGCCATCAACCCCAACCTCCTCCCACGGACAAGTTACAGGTTGCATTTATATTAAAATAGTATTATAAACATACTTGTATCTTTCTTATAAAGAAATAAAAAAAAAAGGTTTAATTCTCATACAAAAAAAACAGAACGGTGGGTTTTTCTTCCGATAATAAGTTAAAAAGCAGTAGAATGAATGTTTGACTTCTGTATATGTTGGGGAAGAGTAGTGACTATAATGCATTAGAAGCATATAGGATTTCATAATAGAACTCCACTCAATATGGAAATTGTCTCCAAGGCAATCACAGGAATGCTCAAGCGTTGCTCTTTGCTTTCCCGGACATGGTCTATTTTGGTTCTGAATGGAACTGTTTATTTTCTGAATTACGTTTTCGCTCCAGACTTCAGTTTACAGTTTCCAGGCAGAGGAAATGGAAGCATTTTCTCTTATACAGACAAACTCAAAAGAGGATTTAAGGAAATAAAAGTTGTCGCACCATAATTTGATTATTCCTCTGCTAAATTTCACTGTAACCCACTTTTCTTTGCTGTTTCGCTTTCGCTGTCTACTGAGGACTTGCAGGCTTCACGTACTGACAGCATGACAAAAATCAAAACAGAAGTCTGCAATGTGGAAAGCAGGAGGAGCAACATGTGCATTTGTCAGGCGGATGTTTTACCAGGCAGCTCTTCTGAACTCGCGACAGCACCCCAGAACGCCTCAGTGGGAATGGACAAGCTCCACAGAGGGGTGTCATTACATTGACGAAAGCAGTGAACGGTCAGATTCAAAGCTTCCTTTGTGGGCAATTAAAGGAAATTATCCTTCATCGTTTGGCAGAGCAGTGGGCTGATGAAAATTTTCTGTGGTCAAATGGAGCAAAAAGAGGATCGTAAATAGCCCTGCTGTTGAAAGATTGTCCAGAGCTACTTCCCAGACCCCCTAATGTTTTAAATTAAGGCTTTCAATTCAAATATGATAACTTCACAGTGACATTGAATTATGAGGCCCAAAAAGTCTCATTTACTCCAAACTTTATACTAAAAGCACCTAGTACTACTTCCCTCAAACATCATTTACTATATATATATCATTCTGGGGTAATTACTACAAACTGCAGTCATACTTTAAAGATAAATCTAACAGTATACAGTGAAATGCTAAGTAAATAAGGTAAAAGAAAAAAAGAATTGTCAGATGTTCAAACTCTGATTAAATACCGACGTGACGCCTGCCTGTGTATTTTTATGCCAAGAGACAAACACCAGAGGTGTAGTGGCGTGATTAAACAGGTGTGCAGCACCTGCTCACGTCAGCTGCGCGTGTCAGCGTTCATCTTGTAGCCAAACTTCATCAGAAATCCACATCATGCTGATAATGAATGGGAGCATCACCATTTTCTCGTTTAGCTGACCAACTCTGTTGCTTGTCATCAACTTGTTCAATCATTTTATCTTACTCTTTCACCAGAAGACTGTGTTTCATAACCATGGACAAAAAGTTGTATCACCATAGCAACAGGTAAAACCAAGTCAGATGTTGCACCTTGGCTCTGTAGACTACAAGATTCTGGCATCTGATTTCAAGTATTGAATTCAGTGGAGCCATAAGAGCACATGTGCATTTTATGCAAGATTTTTTTTAAATTGTTGTTTGCTTTGTAACAAGGTTTTTGTTGTATTCTGCTGTGGAGAAGAAAAAAAGAATAAAAACATTAGACGTATCTATGTCTCTATGACGATATCGATCGATGCAAGACTGAAAGTAAAGACTTCAATATTTTAGAGAATGAAAGAGGGCCGTAAAACGAGCTGCAGGTGATGGTATCGACCACAAAATTTAAAATAGCACAATGGATTCAAGCACAAGAGAGATGAGTTACAAACAGATAAAACAGAAAAAAACAGGAATACAGCAACATCTGGTTGATGCACAATGAGTTACTGGAGCTGCTGAGTGAAACATCTCATCTCTCTCAGCTGTTGACTATGAATATTTCTCTGTGTTGTTATAATAGTAATTATTAAAACTTCATATTTATATTCATTTTATTTCTCACACAATCCAATAATTCTGTCGCTCAAACTGCTTCTTTCATGTTGTTTTTATTGGTATGTCTCTTACACAGATGTTAAAATCAAACGTTTCATCATTAAAGGCCACAGTCGTCGTGCAGGACCCAGGTTTCTGAGGAGTGCTTGTGAACCTCATACTGAGTGGTGCCATGTTGTAAACGAATGGATGAAACAGAGTTCAACGGATTTTCCAGCTGGTTGCGTCCTTACAAATAACAGATATGGATCATCGATGCATGTCAATGGATGCTGTAACTGAGTATTCTGTAGTCCTGTGTGGATAAATCCTGCAGATGCATCCAAAGTTCTTTTATCTGCACAGCAAAGTTCTAATATCCTGGTTGGCCACACGTGACACTGGGTAATTCATACTCACCAACTACTTCATCAGCTCCACCTGTTCAGTTGCCTGTTAACTGAAATAGTTAATCAACCAATGACTTGGAAGCAACTCAATGCACGTAGAGACATGGACGTGGTGAAGACGTCTTGCAGAAGTTCAAAGTGAGAATTAGAAAAGGGGATAAAGGAGTGGGGAGCTTATAAACTGTGAAGTCACAGTTTATAAGCCCTGGAACCCCTTATCCCTGAGATCCAGGTGGTGCTGAATCTTGACCTGATGAGCTGGACTCGCCTTTGTTGGTCCATGAGTTTGTGGAGTTCTAATGTAGTTTCTCTGATGTAAAGGTCTGTGCACTCCCCACTGCACTGGTCTGCAAATCCACTGCTGCTCAGTATCTGTTTGGGTGTCTTGTCAAAGTGACTGAGGCTGGTGGTTTGGTCTGGAGTGGACAGGGATTTTCAGTTTGGAGAAGAGTTTCTGACACACCCCTGCTACATGTGGAAGGACAGCATTATTGTACCTCTTTTTTCTTTCCTCTCTGTTTGATGCTGTTGTATGTTTAGCCCACATTTCTTGGCTGACTTGACAAAGGCCCAGATTGGATATCTGCAGATTTGAAGTGCTGTCCCAATTTGCTTGTGCTCCTTTCCTTTCTTTTTGGTCTTAGTGGTAATGTTCTCAGACCAATCCATCCATCCATCCATCAACTCCTGTTTATCTGGTTTAGGGTCGTGGGGGCAGCAGCCTAAGTAGGGTAGCCCAGATACCCTCATTCCCAGCCACCTCCTCCATCTCCTCAGGGGTGTTACGTCTGTTGCGTTTCTGCTGGCTCTGTCACAGCAGCATAGAGGTGTGGCACTAATTGCATCACTGGCTGTACCTGTGAGGCTGAGGATATAGCTTACCTGGTGTGGTTCAAGTAAGAGGGCCCACCCTTCTAGCTGCTGCTGATCATTGGTGCTGGTTTGAAACCTGATTTTATGAATAAACCTTTTACTTTATAGCCTCCTGTGTTCAGTCTCATTTTATGTTGCAGCCCTCGAGCCGAGCCAGCCAGGAGAAATAATCCACGTCCTCCTTCCGGTTTGGACATGCCCAGAACATCTCTCGAGGGAGGTGTCCAGGGGGCATCCTCAACAGATGCCCATACCACCTCAACTGGCTCCTGTCGATGCGGAGGAGCAACGGCCCAAAACTGAGTTCCTCCTGGATGACTTCTCACCTTATCTCGAAGGGAGAGTTTTCTACAGAGAAAACTCATTTTAGTCACTTGTATCCGTGATCTCATTCTTTCCACCACAACTCACAGTTCATGACCACCGGTGAGGGTAAGAACAAAGATTGGCCGGTAAACAGAGTCTCACCTTTTGGGTCAACTCTCACTTCTCCACAACATACCAGTACAGAGCCCACATTACTGCAGACGCTGCACCAATCCGCCTGTCAATCTCCCGCTCCATTGATCCTTCACTCATGAACAAGACCCCAAGATACCTAAACTCTTCCACTTGATGCAGAACCTTATTCCCAACCCGAAGAGAACAGTCTACCCTGTTCTCAGACCCATGATGTAAAATTCAGACAATGGCAGACAGTTTGTGTTCCAGTGGCTGGTGTGAATCAAAAAGGAGATTTCATCGGTTTCAGACTTGCACTGCACAGTCCAAAAATGGACGAGGCTGTGTTGGGCTGGGTGGTTCGTGTTGAACTTGTGGATAAATCCAATGCACTGGTGTGGGTCTGCTGTATGACATTGGCCTGACACACCAGCTGTGATCCAGTCTCTAGCACTGGTTACAGAGACTGGTTGATGCTCCAAGTCTGGCTGCTTAGGCTGCTCTAGCTCTGGTGTGGAAACTGGGGTTGCATAAAATATCACAGACACACAAACACAACATCATTATACTCATACTACACACACCACACACGACCCTGCCTGTCTTGTGCCTTCAAGGACTAAAATCATAGATAGTGGAGCACAAAAGGACAGACAGTGTCAGGGTTTCAGAGGAAGACACAGATTTTACCTGTCACCTACGATGCAGCCTCAAATCTCCTGTTTCAGGTGGGTTTACAAACATTCACACCTTGATTCATGTAACCAAAACCATGTACAACTTTGAATGGACAAAAGACTCAGTGATTTACATATGATTTCATATCTTATACACTCAGAATTGACAAAACCTTCTGGATTAAAAAGTGAAGCATCTTCAAGAACAAAGAAAAATAAGTCCAGGCTTCATATAAACCTTTGAGAGTAACCATGACCTGGATGGAAGAGCACTGCAAGTGGATTACGTCCTTTAAAGACAACTGTATTTGTGAACTGCTTCTAAAGAGTTTAAGAGTCAGTAAAAGTCATACTTAATTAGATTTTTGTGATATGAATAGAGAGGGAAAGGAGCTGCTTTTAAATGCTTTCTACATACTCTGCAGCATGGCCTTGTTCCCAGAAAAACCACATGCAGATGTTGTATACAGTTTGAAAGGAATCATTTATTATGCACAGAACAGAGAGGGACTCATTGTGAGAAGCTCTAGTATTCATCTTGGCCATGAAGACCCCCATCATACTTTCTCCTTGGAAAAACTTTTCAGCCTGCATGCTCCAAACAACAGCTAAAGGTACAACAAAGAGAACTTTCTCACAGTCCATGCGCTCTCAAAGTTAATCAAGTTGCTGGGGAAAGAAAACAGAACTACTGCAGTTGCTTCCTCCATTTTTCTAATGAGGCTTATAATAGACAATTTTTCATGAATGCAAAGTTTGTTGAAGGTAAAAAAAAAGAAAAAGAAAAGCATAATGGGTTGCCCACATCACCAATGGGTCCAATTGCAAGTACATTTACATGCAGAACAATATTAACTGGACAAAGAGCTCACTCTGAAAGAAATGACCATGTAAACAGCACTTTATGATTATATTAACCAGAATAAACTCATATTTGGAGTAAGAAATGATCAAATTTAAGCATGTGATGTATGTTGGTCTCATTCATATTATGTAGAAGTGTATATATATCTTACTGCACTGTAATTCCCTATCAGGAATCTTGCGACACACAGTCCTGCTTTAACATTCATGCCCTCCGGCTGAGTCTTTGCAGAGCAGGATGGCTGCTGAACTTTTAGGGTGAGAGGGGGAAAAAAAACAAGTAAAGCAGTGTGTTTTTGATGGATATAGATTAAATAAAAGGCTTTGATTGGATGCAAACACTGTAAAGGTTTCGAGCAGGGGTGTTGTTTATCGCAGGCCACATCTGCATAATCGTTACCGTCAAAGGGCTAGTTATACTGCCACTGCAAGGCTATTTAGAGTATCTCATTTTATCATATTATATAACTACCCCTGCATTCAACTATTATTAGAGACATAAATTCATGACTTTTAAAGAGGCAGACAGTGTTCTCAGTGCTTTCATCAACAGCGTATAAAAACAAAGTAAACCGTGTTGTTTAGGCACTGCCACTGTTCAAAGGCAAGAGAAACATACAAACTTATTTCAAGTAACCGCAAAGATGTTTTTGATTCTCAGATCTCTCTCGAATGACTTTCCTCTGCATGAACGTCTTTTTCCATCCATTCCTCCATCCGCTATTCCATCCATCAACTTCCACTTATCTAGGTTTTGGGTCGCAGAGACAGCAGCCTTAGTAGCGAGGCCCAGGCACCTCCTCCAGCTCATCAAGGTGTTCCCAGGTCAACCCTGGTAGGGTCTCCCAAGGTTAACTCATCCTGCGGGATTGGCCAGACTCAGCGTGCTCCAAAGCCATCACTCAACAGTTGCAGGATATGGCTCAATATGGCATACTGATATGTTGTAGTTGGATGCCATCATGCATCTACAGGAAACTGATATGTATTAAGAAGCATACAGTTATAGTTAGAGTATAGAATTGAATTATATGGTATATAACTTTTGTTCCATGCTTTCATGTGCCAGATAAAAAGAAGCAGCGAGCTGGATTTGGCCTGCAGGGCTTGAATTTGACATGTGGTGTGGAGGGATGCCGTGTGGGGTCATTATTCAAACTATGGTCTGCGATATGTTCATGGGAACACAAATGGAACATCTAAGTCATGTAATCATCACAGTAACTGTAATTTTGTTATATTTGGAGTAATGTTATCAATCAAAATTACTCTCATGGCTTCTGGCAAAACCAAAACAGCTTCATGATTATGTCCAAGTAAAAGCAGAAAATTGTAAGTCCATTTAATTTAGCTTTCTTTTTATTTCTTTAGTCCATTTTTTTTTAGCCCATTTAAGTTTTCTTTCCTGTTCTCGTAATTCGTAGCATAAAATAATAATCCTCTTACTCATTAATCTTTAGTATCGGGATCTTGTTAGATCAACTATGTTGGTAATATTTACCCCACAAAGCCATCATTTGTGATCATTGTCAAGGATGCAGGGCGAAGATCCACGTGTGAGAGACTGGGGGGGGGCAGGAGTTGTGAATAAACTTATTTAAAAATCAAGTCTGAGGTTCTGGGTTTAGACTCGGTTCTTTCAAATCTGACAACGTTGACCATGAATTACTGGCACCTACGCTGCGATTCACCATGGCAACGGCAGGTGAACAGAAGATATCCTTTCACTTTGCTCTGTTGAATCAGTTCTTTTTCTTCCAATCGCATGACAGATCTGAGCACTAGCTGAAAACAGAACGATCCATCATACATATTTCTAGCTTTGTACACTGGAAACACACCGTACCAAACATTAGAGGAGCTAGCTCTGAGACATAATGTCATCCAGATATTGTTCCCCCCACCCCCCAAGATCTGAAATGTACCTAGACAACAGGAGGCACAAAGTAAGAGAGCCATTCAACCTCAGAACTGAAAAAGGATGAAATGTCTTTTTCATACAAATGTACATTTAATAAAGTTTCCATTCTGTCAAAAACCATCCCCTTCCCTGGAGTCTTTTCTCTAAAAATCAAGCTGGATTTTATTTTCTTTCTGCTGTCATTGCCATTATGTTTTCTTTTTTCTTTCTTTAATCACTTTGTAAAAGAAAACAAAATCTAAGGTCCTTTGAGTGTTTACTGTATCTGTGGTGTGTTTGGTTCATCAGTTCCTTAAAAGCTGGTTTCTTTTTTTAATGAAAAAAAGGTTAAATGATTCTTGAGATTTCTTTCCTTCTTTCTCATTCAGACAACGGTATCAATGTATGTCTTGTTTATTCAGTTTCAGCTTGTTAAATAATTTGGATGATAACACCTTGGGTATTTACTGCTTTATTTCCAGGCGTGTTTCCATCAGTGGAAAGATTCTCCCTCTCTTGCTTTCTGCTTCAAAAGGAGACGAGCATTCAAAAGGACATGTTTTATCTGACTGCGAGGCAAATACGTGTTTGTTGAGTTTTTTTCCCCCTCATTTCCCGCCTTCTGGTGCAACATGAAGTGCGTGTTAATAAGTAAGACGGGCGAGCCGGAGCAAGCTTGCCTGTTTTCTTCCTTTGTTTGTGTTGGAGGAACATTGCTATTATGATTTCTCTACGGTGAATTGTGAAAGTATGCCGAAGAAAAGTCACATCTCTGCTCTTAGTTGCACATAAAAAAAAAAAAAAAAAAACATCCCGGAGTTTCCTCTCATTATTATTCATTTTTAGCCTCTACGGCAGTGAAAAAGGTCCCTGCTGATGTTTCACGTCGCTTTTATGTCAAAAGCTATCTGACTGATACGAGGAAATGTCAGGCGAATCCAAATGTAAAAAAGAAAAAAAGTTGATTGTTCCTTCCCTTGAAAAGGTCACCTGCGACGCTGTTTCAGAAAGGTGAGATAAACTTGTACGACGTTAAGTGTAGCCAGCCATATATAAGCTTCTCGTATGTGTCTTTGCTCGACGAAAGTCTCCAACTTTGTCATTTGTTTACAGAATCTCAGGTTGGCTGATAAACTCCACGTCAGTGGATGGCAGCTGCAGCTCGTCTTCAGACTTTTGTTATGCCTTCACAGCGCGTGTCCACCATTTATAGCCGCTGACAGAATTTCATGTCTCCATCAGGCTGATTGTGCACATGCAGCCTGTTTTTCTTCCCCTGCCACAGGTGACTGCTCTGCTCGTACACCCGGTGGAAGATGGAGGGAGATTGCTTTTTATGGGCTGCATTCTCAGCTGTTTAGGGAGACGTTTGCCGGGAATGCTTCGCACAAAACGCAGTCAGACACTTTCCACTGCTGCAGAAAAAAGTTCCATATCTTTGCAGGAATTCTGAGGCGAGGTTGTTGTTCAGCACGCAGATTTAAAAAAAAAAAAAAAAAAAAATGAGTACACACACAGGTGGTGTTTAATGTGACTCCCTGCAGAGCGTCGCCAAAATTTCCATTGGAACTCTGCAAGTGAATGCAGCACAGCATGCCTTCCCTTTTGCTTAATGATGCAAATTATTAAAATGCTCTCCCTCCACAAGCTCTTTCTTCAAGCATTTCCTTCCAGAAATAATTGAAGAATCTTTTCATGTTTTCAATTAGCCGCCTTTTTTCTGCTGCTTGCACCTCCGCGGTTCGTTCTAATTGCTGACGCTTCGGTGTTTGCCTGCAAATGTTGTGGGGCGTCGCAATAACGGTGGCTTTATTTTCCCTGCCAGTCTTCCACAACGCAGCTGAGAAGTGAGACAGGGCTTTACAAATAATTACTGGAAGAGAAAACAGTTTGGTTTTTTTTAGCTCTCTGCCTCAGAAAAGATAAATATACATATTCCTCATAGGGAGTAATTACACTGAAAATTGACACAGTTGAGTTTTGGTTGTTTTAATGAAATTTGCTGCACTGACACCTGACGGGCTGTGTCTCTAATCCCTCTTTAGCCCTGTGCGGTGTTTGTATTTCTGTTTTCCATCCAGTGTTCATGTGTTTATCACTGTGACTATATTTCAGCTACAACTGGCACCATGGTAAAAGTTAGCATTTTGCTCAGTTTTTTTCCCAAATATACTCAAATCCTTGAAGTTTGTAACTGCTTGAACCTCCTTTGCCTCCTTTGACTTCAATAAACCACCTTAGTATCACATCTGGATAACATCCAGGAGGAATTCATAATGGTTCCTCCCTTCAGTTCCTTTCAGTGTTTCAGCTCAGGACATCTGGTGTGAAAGGTTCTCTTGACATCATTTCATAGCATTTTTGGGGGGTTATGGTCTGGATGCTCCAAAAAGTGGGTCAATAGGAGTGGTCACCCCAGAAGCAGTGGTCTAGAAGCATCACTGGCAGGAATGTGGAGGCTGTGTGTTGACAATTCTATGGGGTTTTCAAAGAGATTTGAACCATGTAAGGTCTGGGATATACTTGAAATTGACAAAGCTTTCACTTTCGTTTGTGGCTTCTACATTTTCTTTATTTTCGCCTGCACCAAATTTTATTCAAAACAGTAACTTTCTCTTCAGCTGCTCCCTATTTTAGGTCGCCACAGCAGTATGATCCTCATGTTTAGTTTGGCCGCCAACCATGATGCAACCAGGGTTCAAACCCTGACCTTTGGCATTTTTTCGTTATATATGTTTAGTTCCATGTAACTATGGTGCCATGGACCATGGTTACGAGTGTAGTTCCATCGTAGTCTGAATGGTAAACTGCAGTAGTTTGAATCAGTTCTGGCATCGACAGTTAAGAGTTAAAGACCTTGGTCGTTGCTCTTAGCGTTGCAGCGCTAACTAACTGAGACAGAGTCAGTTTGATAAATGACACTTGGTCCTGCCTCAAGATGAAGACCCAGCATCTGTCTAGATGTGGGTCTCATCAATCAGGCTTAGTGCTGACTGTGTTAATCTTGGAACATTTGGCAGTTT